>JAIUCV010001093.1:15000-17500 GCA_026724425.1 Erythrophleum ivorense
ACGCATGCTTATACAGGCGACAGGGTTGCCGCCCTCCCACACACGCGAGACCTTAATGAACGAGCGATGGGGAGACCCCCGCACGCGGCCTGGGAAGACCGGGCGCGGGTTGGAACGCAATGGGACGATCGAATCCCAATGCCAGCTCAACAAAGAAGAGGGGGTGAACGAGAGAGTCGAGTTCGAGGGCTCAAGGGGGGTGGAGAAAAAGTCCGAAAACAATCGTATCCCCACGCACCGCACTTCCACGCCAGCCACACGCATGCTTATACAGGCGACAGGGTTGCCGCCCTCCCACACACGCGGGACCTTAATGAACGAGCGATGGGGAGACCCCCGCACGCGGCCTGGGAAGACCGGGCGCGGGTTGGAACGCAATGGGACGATCGAATCCCAATGCCAGTTCAACAAAGAGGGGGTGAACGAGAGAGTCAAGTTCGAGGGCTCAAGGGGGGTGGAGAAAAAGTTCGCACAAAGCTTGCATCCCCGCGCACCGCACTTCCACGCCAGCCACACGCATGCTTATACAGGCGGCAGGGTTGCCGCCCTCCCACACACGCGAGACCTTAATGAACGAGCGATGGGGAGACCCCCGCACGCGGCCTGGGGAGACCGGGCGCGGGTTGGAGCGCAATGGGAGCGTCGAATCCCAATGCCAGTTCAACAAAGAGGGGGTGAACGAGAGAGTCGAGTTCGGGGGCTCAAGGGGGGTGGAGAAAAAGTTCGCACAAAGCTTGCATCCCCGCGCACCGCACTTCCACGCCAGCCACACGCATGCTTAAACAGGCGACAGGGTTGCCGCCCTCCCACACACGCGAGACCTTAATGAACGAGCGATGGGGAGACCCCCGCACGCGGCCTGGGGAGACCGGGTGCGGGTTGGAACTCAATGGGATCATCGAAGGGGGGTTGGATCCCAATGACAGGTCAACAAAGTGGCGAGAAATGAAATGAGATCGTCTGGAGGGGCATCAAAGAGATCGTCTGGAGGGGGGAGGAGCAACAACGAGATCAACTGGAGGGGGGAGGAGCAACAAATGTAGTTTCCACGGATTACCTTCGCACACCGCACGCCACCACCCACATGGGACCTCGGGGATGGAGCGATGGGAAGATCCCCGCAAGCGGCCACGAATGACCGGGTGCGGGTTGGAGCCCAATAAACTCGTCGCGACTTCCGGCAACCCCCTTAAAATCCGTCAAATTCCATCTCGATTCACTTGCCCACACATTTTGGGGGTCGCCGGAAAAAGTGGCCGGCCGCCGCCGGAGGATGCCCGGCGGTGGGCGGTGGCCGGCCACTTGTGGTGCCATGCTCGGGCCACCCCTTCCCCTTGCTTGCACCCATAAGGTGCGTGGCAAGGTTGGGGGTGCAGGGGGGGTGAGCATGGCACCAAGAGAGCCTTCCCCCCTAAAGAGCAAAACGCACCCTTTCCATCCTGGCAGGAAGAGATATACATTTTCGCCAGCTAGCACAAGTTTTTTTTTGGACCTAGAGATCGAATTTTTGCACGATTTTTTGCAGGCATGCTTAGATTGATGAGATCTCCCTCCTCGCCAAATTTCATAATTTTTGGACACTCGTACAATATATTTTGAATTTTTTCCTTCTTAGGCAAATAGCCACCCAAGCGGCCACCGCCGGCCACCGTCTCGGGCGGGCGGCGACTCCAACATCCTCTTGGGGCCCTATGGCAATCATACAAATCAAAAAATCCAAAATGGATCGAGTGGATTTTAATTTGGTACGGGCACAACCATTTTGGAGCGATCCGGGCAAGCCGCGGGCAACCCGTGAGCAAGTGCCAATGATACCAACACTTGCCCGGGGCAAGTTCTCTTGTGCCAAACTCCACCATTGTGCCCAAGGTGCCGTGGGGCAATGATGCCAACCCAGAAAACCAAGGTGGACCACGTGGATTTCAACTTGGCACAAGCGCCACCACCATGAACTTGCCCGCGGGCAAGCCGTGAGCGAGTGGCCCCGTGCCAACTTTTGCCCGGGGCGGGTTCCCCCGTGCCAAACTCTTCCATTTTCCTCAAGGTCCCATGGGGCAATGATGCCAACCCAAAAAACCAAATTGGATCACGCGGATTTTCACTTGGCACATACGCCCCCCTCAAACTCGCCCGCGGGCAAGCCGTGAGCGAGTGGCCCCGTGCCAACTTTTGCCCGGGGCGAGTTCCCCCGTGCCAAACTCTTCCATTTTCCTCAAGGGGCCATGGGGCAATGATGCCAACCCAAAAAACCAAATTGGATCACGCGGATTTTCACTTGGCACATACGCCCCCCTCAAACTCGCCCGCGGGCAAGCCGTGAGCGAGTGGCCCCGTGCCAACTTTTGCCCGGGGCGAGTTCCCCCGTGCCAAACTCTTCCATTTTCCTCAAGGGGCCATGGGGCAATGATGCAAACCCAAAAAACCAAATTGGATCACGCGGATTTTCACTTGGCACATACGCCCCCCCTCAAACTTGCCCGCGGGCAAGCCGTGAGCGAGT
>JAIUCV010001093.1:37500-40000 GCA_026724425.1 Erythrophleum ivorense
GTTGGAGCGCAATGGGAGCGTCGAATCCCAATGCCAGTTCAACAAAGAGGGGGTGAACGAGAGAGTTGAGTTCGGGGGCTCAAGGGGGGTGGAGAAAAAGTTCGCACAAAGCTTGCATCCCCGCGCACCGCACTTCCACGCCAGCCACACGCATGCTTAAACAGGCGACAGGGTTGCCGCCCTCCCACACACGCGAGACCTTAATGAACGAGCGATGGGGAGACCCCCGCACGCGGCCTGGGGAGACCGGGTGCGGGTTGGAACTCAATGGGATCATCGAAGGGGGGTTGGATCCCAATGACAGGTCAACAAAGTGGCGAGAAATGAAATGAGATCGTCTGGAGGGGCATCAAAGAGATCGTCTGGAGGGGGGAGGAGCAACAACGAGATCAACTGGAGGGGGGAGGAGCAACAAATGTAGTTTCCACGGATTACCTTCGCACACCGCACGCCACCACCCACATGGGACCTCGGGGATGGAGCGATGGGAAGATCCCCGCAAGCGGCCACGAATGACCGGGTGCGGGTTGGAGCCCAATAAACTCGTCGCGACTTCCGGCAACCCCCTTAAAATCCGTCAAATTCCATCTCGATTCACTTGCCCACACATTTTGGGGGTCGCCGGAAAAAGTGGCCGGCCGCCGCCGGAGGATGCCCGGCGGTGGGCGGTGGCCGGCCACTTGTGGTGCCATGCTCGGGCCACCCCTTCCCCTTGCTTGCACCCATAAGGTGCGTGGCAAGGTTGGGGGTGCAGGGGGGGTGAGCATGGCACCAAGAGAGCCTTCCCCCCTAAAGAGCAAAACGCACCCTTTCCATCCTGGCAGGAAGAGATATACATTTTCGCCAGCTAGCACAAGTTTTTTTTTGGACCTAGAGATCGAATTTTTGCACGATTTTTTGCAGGCATGCTTAGATTGATGAGATCTCCCTCCTCGCCAAATTTCATAATTTTTGGACACTCGTACAATATATTTTGAATTTTTTCCTTCTTAGGCAAATAGCCACCCAAGCGGCCACCGCCGGCCACCGTCTCGGGCGGGCGGCGACTCCAACATCCTCTTGGGGCCCTATGGCAATCATACAAATCAAAAAATCCAAAATGGATCGAGTGGATTTTAATTTGGTACGGGCACAACCATTTTGGAGCGATCCGGGCAAGCCGCGGGCAACCCGTGAGCAAGTGCCAATGATACCAACACTTGCCCGGGGCAAGTTCTCTTGTGCCAAACTCCACCATTGTGCCCAAGGTGCCGTGGGGCAATGATGCCAACCCAGAAAACCAAGGTGGACCACGTGGATTTCAACTTGGCACAAGCGCCACCACCATGAACTTGCCCGCGGGCAAGCCGTGAGCGAGTGGCCCCGTGCCAACTTTTGCCCGGGGCGGGTTCCCCCGTGCCAAACTCTTCCATTTTCCTCAAGGTCCCATGGGGCAATGATGCCAACCCAAAAAACCAAATTGGATCACGCGGATTTTCACTTGGCACATACGCCCCCCTCAAACTCGCCCGCGGGCAAGCCGTGAGCGAGTGGCCCCGTGCCAACTTTTGCCCGGGGCGAGTTCCCCCGTGCCAAACTCTTCCATTTTCCTCAAGGGGCCATGGGGCAATGATGCCAACCCAAAAAACCAAATTGGATCACGCGGATTTTCACTTGGCACATACGCCCCCCTCAAACTCGCCCGCGGGCAAGCCGTGAGCGAGTGGCCCCGTGCCAACTTTTGCCCGGGGCGAGTTCCCCCGTGCCAAACTCTTCCATTTTCCTCAAGGGGCCATGGGGCAATGATGCAAACCCAAAAAACCAAATTGGATCACGCGGATTTTCACTTGGCACATACGCCCCCCCTCAAACTTGCCCGCGGGCAAGCCGTGAGCGAGTGGCCCCGTGCCAACTTTTGCCCGGGGCGGGTTCCCCCGTGCCAAACTCTTCCATTTTCCTCAAGGTGCCATGGGGCAATGATGCCAACCCAAAAAACCAAATTGGATCACGCGGATTTTCACTTGGCACATACGGCCCCCCTCGGACTTGCCCGCGGGCAAGCCGTGTGCGAGTGGCCCCGTGCCAACTTTTGCCCGGGGCGGGTAGCCCCCTGCCAAACTCTTCCATTTTCCTCAAGGTCCCATGGGGCAATGATGCCAACCCAAAAAACCAAATTGGATCACGCGGATTTTCACTTGGCACATACGCCCCCCCGCGGACTTGCCCGCGGGCAAGCCGTGAGCGAGTGCCCCGTGCCAACTTTTGCCCGGGGCGGGTTCCCCCGTGCCAAACTCTTCCATTTTCCTCAAGATCCCATGGGGCAATGATGCCAACCCAAAAAACCAAATTGGATCACGCGGATTTTCACTTGGCACATACGCCCCCCCTCAAACTTGCCCGCGGGCAAGCCGTGAGCGAGTGGCCCCGTGCCAACTTTTGCCCGGGGCGGGTTCCCCCGTGCCAAACTCTTCCATTTTCCTCAAGGTCCCATGGGGCAATGATGCCAACCCAAAAAACCAAA
>JAIUCV010001093.1:70000-72500 GCA_026724425.1 Erythrophleum ivorense
CCTTAATGAACGAGCGATGGGGAGACCCCCGCACGCGGCCTGGGAAGACCGGGCGCGGGTTGGAACGCAATGGGACGATCGAATCCCAATGCCAGTTCAACAAAGAGGGGGTGAACGAGAGAGTCAAGTTCGAGGGCTCAAGGGGGGTGGAGAAAAAGTTCGCACAAAGCTTGCATCCCCGCGCACCGCACTTCCACGCCAGCCACACGCATGCTTATACAGGCGGCAGGGTTGCCGCCCTCCCACACACGCGAGACCTTAATGAACGAGCGATGGGGAGACCCCCGCACGCGGCCTGGGGAGACCGGGCGCGGGTTGGAGCGCAATGGGAGCGTCGAATCCCAATGCCAGTTCAACAAAGAGGGGGTGAACGAGAGAGTCGAGTTCGGGGGCTCAAGGGGGGTGGAGAAAAAGTTCGCACAAAGCTTGCATCCCCGCGCACCGCACTTCCACGCCAGCCACACGCATGCTTAAACAGGCGACAGGGTTGCCGCCCTCCCACACACGCGAGACCTTAATGAACGAGCGATGGGGAGACCCCCGCACGCGGCCTGGGGAGACCGGGTGCGGGTTGGAACTCAATGGGATCATCGAAGGGGGGTTGGATCCCAATGACAGGTCAACAAAGTGGCGAGAAATGAAATGAGATCGTCTGGAGGGGCATCAAAGAGATCGTCTGGAGGGGGGAGGAGCAACAACGAGATCAACTGGAGGGGGGAGGAGCAACAAATGTAGTTTCCACGGATTACCTTCGCACACCGCACGCCACCACCCACATGGGACCTCGGGGATGGAGCGATGGGAAGATCCCCGCAAGCGGCCACGAATGACCGGGTGCGGGTTGGAGCCCAATAAACTCGTCGCGACTTCCGGCAACCCCCTTAAAATCCGTCAAATTCCATCTCGATTCACTTGCCCACACATTTTGGGGGTCGCCGGAAAAAGTGGCCGGCCGCCGCCGGAGGATGCCCGGCGGTGGGCGGTGGCCGGCCACTTGTGGTGCCATGCTCGGGCCACCCCTTCCCCTTGCTTGCACCCATAAGGTGCGTGGCAAGGTTGGGGGTGCAGGGGGGGTGAGCATGGCACCAAGAGAGCCTTCCCCCCTAAAGAGCAAAACGCACCCTTTCCATCCTGGCAGGAAGAGATATACATTTTCGCCAGCTAGCACAAGTTTTTTTTTGGACCTAGAGATCGAATTTTTGCACGATTTTTTGCAGGCATGCTTAGATTGATGAGATCTCCCTCCTCGCCAAATTTCATAATTTTTGGACACTCGTACAATATATTTTGAATTTTTTCCTTCTTAGGCAAATAGCCACCCAAGCGGCCACCGCCGGCCACCGTCTCGGGCGGGCGGCGACTCCAACATCCTCTTGGGGCCCTATGGCAATCATACAAATCAAAAAATCCAAAATGGATCGAGTGGATTTTAATTTGGTACGGGCACAACCATTTTGGAGCGATCCGGGCAAGCCGCGGGCAACCCGTGAGCAAGTGCCAATGATACCAACACTTGCCCGGGGCAAGTTCTCTTGTGCCAAACTCCACCATTGTGCCCAAGGTGCCGTGGGGCAATGATGCCAACCCAGAAAACCAAGGTGGACCACGTGGATTTCAACTTGGCACAAGCGCCACCACCATGAACTTGCCCGCGGGCAAGCCGTGAGCGAGTGGCCCCGTGCCAACTTTTGCCCGGGGCGGGTTCCCCCGTGCCAAACTCTTCCATTTTCCTCAAGGTCCCATGGGGCAATGATGCCAACCCAAAAAACCAAATTGGATCACGCGGATTTTCACTTGGCACATACGCCCCCCTCAAACTCGCCCGCGGGCAAGCCGTGAGCGAGTGGCCCCGTGCCAACTTTTGCCCGGGGCGAGTTCCCCCGTGCCAAACTCTTCCATTTTCCTCAAGGGGCCATGGGGCAATGATGCCAACCCAAAAAACCAAATTGGATCACGCGGATTTTCACTTGGCACATACGCCCCCCTCAAACTCGCCCGCGGGCAAGCCGTGAGCGAGTGGCCCCGTGCCAACTTTTGCCCGGGGCGAGTTCCCCCGTGCCAAACTCTTCCATTTTCCTCAAGGGGCCATGGGGCAATGATGCAAACCCAAAAAACCAAATTGGATCACGCGGATTTTCACTTGGCACATACGCCCCCCCTCAAACTTGCCCGCGGGCAAGCCGTGAGCGAGTGGCCCCGTGCCAACTTTTGCCCGGGGCGGGTTCCCCCGTGCCAAACTCTTCCATTTTCCTCAAGGTGCCATGGGGCAATGATGCCAACCCAAAAAACCAAATTGGATCACGCGGATTTTCACTTGGCACATACGGCCCCCCTCGGACTTGCCCGCGGGCAAGCCGTGAGCGAGTGGCCCCGTGCCAACTTTTGCCCGGGGCGGGTAGCCCCCTGCCAAACTCTTCCATTTTCCTCAAGGTCCCATGGGGCAATGATGCCAACCCAAAAAACCAAATTGGATCACGCGGATTTTCACTTGGCACATACG
>JAIUCV010001093.1:102500-105000 GCA_026724425.1 Erythrophleum ivorense
ACACGCGAGACCTTAATGAACGAGCGATGGGGAGACCCCCGCACGCGGCCTGGGAAGACCGGGCGCGGGTTGGAACGCAATGGGACGATCGAATCCCAATGCCAGCTCAACAAAGAAGAGGGGGTGAACGAGAGAGTCGAGTTCGAGGGCTCAAGGGGGGTGGAGAAAAAGTCCGAAAACAATCGTATCCCCACGCACCGCACTTCCACGCCAGCCACACGCATGCTTATACAGGCGACAGGGTTGCCGCCCTCCCACACACGCGGGACCTTAATGAACGAGCGATGGGGAGACCCCCGCACGCGGCCTGGGAAGACCGGGCGCGGGTTGGAACGCAATGGGACGATCGAATCCCAATGCCAGTTCAACAAAGAGGGGGTGAACGAGAGAGTCAAGTTCGAGGGCTCAAGGGGGGTGGAGAAAAAGTTCGCACAAAGCTTGCATCCCCGCGCACCGCACTTCCACGCCAGCCACACGCATGCTTATACAGGCGGCAGGGTTGCCGCCCTCCCACACACGCGAGACCTTAATGAACGAGCGATGGGGAGACCCCCGCACGCGGCCTGGGGAGACCGGGCGCGGGTTGGAGCGCAATGGGAGCGTCGAATCCCAATGCCAGTTCAACAAAGAGGGGGTGAACGAGAGAGTCGAGTTCGGGGGCTCAAGGGGGGTGGAGAAAAAGTTCGCACAAAGCTTGCATCCCCGCGCACCGCACTTCCACGCCAGCCACACGCATGCTTAAACAGGCGACAGGGTTGCCGCCCTCCCACACACGCGAGACCTTAATGAACGAGCGATGGGGAGACCCCCGCACGCGGCCTGGGGAGACCGGGTGCGGGTTGGAACTCAATGGGATCATCGAAGGGGGGTTGGATCCCAATGACAGGTCAACAAAGTGGCGAGAAATGAAATGAGATCGTCTGGAGGGGCATCAAAGAGATCGTCTGGAGGGGGGAGGAGCAACAACGAGATCAACTGGAGGGGGGAGGAGCAACAAATGTAGTTTCCACGGATTACCTTCGCACACCGCACGCCACCACCCACATGGGACCTCGGGGATGGAGCGATGGGAAGATCCCCGCAAGCGGCCACGAATGACCGGGTGCGGGTTGGAGCCCAATAAACTCGTCGCGACTTCCGGCAACCCCCTTAAAATCCGTCAAATTCCATCTCGATTCACTTGCCCACACATTTTGGGGGTCGCCGGAAAAAGTGGCCGGCCGCCGCCGGAGGATGCCCGGCGGTGGGCGGTGGCCGGCCACTTGTGGTGCCATGCTCGGGCCACCCCTTCCCCTTGCTTGCACCCATAAGGTGCGTGGCAAGGTTGGGGGTGCAGGGGGGGTGAGCATGGCACCAAGAGAGCCTTCCCCCCTAAAGAGCAAAACGCACCCTTTCCATCCTGGCAGGAAGAGATATACATTTTCGCCAGCTAGCACAAGTTTTTTTTTGGACCTAGAGATCGAATTTTTGCACGATTTTTTGCAGGCATGCTTAGATTGATGAGATCTCCCTCCTCGCCAAATTTCATAATTTTTGGACACTCGTACAATATATTTTGAATTTTTTCCTTCTTAGGCAAATAGCCACCCAAGCGGCCACCGCCGGCCACCGTCTCGGGCGGGCGGCGACTCCAACATCCTCTTGGGGCCCTATGGCAATCATACAAATCAAAAAATCCAAAATGGATCGAGTGGATTTTAATTTGGTACGGGCACAACCATTTTGGAGCGATCCGGGCAAGCCGCGGGCAACCCGTGAGCAAGTGCCAATGATACCAACACTTGCCCGGGGCAAGTTCTCTTGTGCCAAACTCCACCATTGTGCCCAAGGTGCCGTGGGGCAATGATGCCAACCCAGAAAACCAAGGTGGACCACGTGGATTTCAACTTGGCACAAGCGCCACCACCATGAACTTGCCCGCGGGCAAGCCGTGAGCGAGTGGCCCCGTGCCAACTTTTGCCCGGGGCGGGTTCCCCCGTGCCAAACTCTTCCATTTTCCTCAAGGTCCCATGGGGCAATGATGCCAACCCAAAAAACCAAATTGGATCACGCGGATTTTCACTTGGCACATACGCCCCCCTCAAACTCGCCCGCGGGCAAGCCGTGAGCGAGTGGCCCCGTGCCAACTTTTGCCCGGGGCGAGTTCCCCCGTGCCAAACTCTTCCATTTTCCTCAAGGGGCCATGGGGCAATGATGCCAACCCAAAAAACCAAATTGGATCACGCGGATTTTCACTTGGCACATACGCCCCCCTCAAACTCGCCCGCGGGCAAGCCGTGAGCGAGTGGCCCCGTGCCAACTTTTGCCCGGGGCGAGTTCCCCCGTGCCAAACTCTTCCATTTTCCTCAAGGGGCCATGGGGCAATGATGCAAACCCAAAAAACCAAATTGGATCACGCGGATTTTCACTTGGCACATACGCCCCCCCTCAAACTTGCCCGCGGGCAAGCCGTGAGCGAGTGGCCCCGTGCCAACTTTTGCCCGGGGCGGGTTCCCCCGTG
>JAIUCV010001093.1:125000-127500 GCA_026724425.1 Erythrophleum ivorense
CAACAAAGAGGGGGTGAACGAGAGAGTCGAGTTCGGGGGCTCAAGGGGGGTGGAGAAAAAGTTCGCACAAAGCTTGCATCCCCGCGCACCGCACTTCCACGCCAGCCACACGCATGCTTAAACAGGCGACAGGGTTGCCGCCCTCCCACACACGCGAGACCTTAATGAACGAGCGATGGGGAGACCCCCGCACGCGGCCTGGGGAGACCGGGTGCGGGTTGGAACTCAATGGGATCATCGAAGGGGGGTTGGATCCCAATGACAGGTCAACAAAGTGGCGAGAAATGAAATGAGATCGTCTGGAGGGGCATCAAAGAGATCGTCTGGAGGGGGGAGGAGCAACAACGAGATCAACTGGAGGGGGGAGGAGCAACAAATGTAGTTTCCACGGATTACCTTCGCACACCGCACGCCACCACCCACATGGGACCTCGGGGATGGAGCGATGGGAAGATCCCCGCAAGCGGCCACGAATGACCGGGTGCGGGTTGGAGCCCAATAAACTCGTCGCGACTTCCGGCAACCCCCTTAAAATCCGTCAAATTCCATCTCGATTCACTTGCCCACACATTTTGGGGGTCGCCGGAAAAAGTGGCCGGCCGCCGCCGGAGGATGCCCGGCGGTGGGCGGTGGCCGGCCACTTGTGGTGCCATGCTCGGGCCACCCCTTCCCCTTGCTTGCACCCATAAGGTGCGTGGCAAGGTTGGGGGTGCAGGGGGGGTGAGCATGGCACCAAGAGAGCCTTCCCCCCTAAAGAGCAAAACGCACCCTTTCCATCCTGGCAGGAAGAGATATACATTTTCGCCAGCTAGCACAAGTTTTTTTTTGGACCTAGAGATCGAATTTTTGCACGATTTTTTGCAGGCATGCTTAGATTGATGAGATCTCCCTCCTCGCCAAATTTCATAATTTTTGGACACTCGTACAATATATTTTGAATTTTTTCCTTCTTAGGCAAATAGCCACCCAAGCGGCCACCGCCGGCCACCGTCTCGGGCGGGCGGCGACTCCAACATCCTCTTGGGGCCCTATGGCAATCATACAAATCAAAAAATCCAAAATGGATCGAGTGGATTTTAATTTGGTACGGGCACAACCATTTTGGAGCGATCCGGGCAAGCCGCGGGCAACCCGTGAGCAAGTGCCAATGATACCAACACTTGCCCGGGGCAAGTTCTCTTGTGCCAAACTCCACCATTGTGCCCAAGGTGCCGTGGGGCAATGATGCCAACCCAGAAAACCAAGGTGGACCACGTGGATTTCAACTTGGCACAAGCGCCACCACCATGAACTTGCCCGCGGGCAAGCCGTGAGCGAGTGGCCCCGTGCCAACTTTTGCCCGGGGCGGGTTCCCCCGTGCCAAACTCTTCCATTTTCCTCAAGGTCCCATGGGGCAATGATGCCAACCCAAAAAACCAAATTGGATCACGCGGATTTTCACTTGGCACATACGCCCCCCTCAAACTCGCCCGCGGGCAAGCCGTGAGCGAGTGGCCCCGTGCCAACTTTTGCCCGGGGCGAGTTCCCCCGTGCCAAACTCTTCCATTTTCCTCAAGGGGCCATGGGGCAATGATGCCAACCCAAAAAACCAAATTGGATCACGCGGATTTTCACTTGGCACATACGCCCCCCTCAAACTCGCCCGCGGGCAAGCCGTGAGCGAGTGGCCCCGTGCCAACTTTTGCCCGGGGCGAGTTCCCCCGTGCCAAACTCTTCCATTTTCCTCAAGGGGCCATGGGGCAATGATGCAAACCCAAAAAACCAAATTGGATCACGCGGATTTTCACTTGGCACATACGCCCCCCCTCAAACTTGCCCGCGGGCAAGCCGTGAGCGAGTGGCCCCGTGCCAACTTTTGCCCGGGGCGGGTTCCCCCGTGCCAAACTCTTCCATTTTCCTCAAGGTGCCATGGGGCAATGATGCCAACCCAAAAAACCAAATTGGATCACGCGGATTTTCACTTGGCACATACGGCCCCCCTCGGACTTGCCCGCGGGCAAGCCGTGAGCGAGTGGCCCCGTGCCAACTTTTGCCCGGGGCGGGTAGCCCCCTGCCAAACTCTTCCATTTTCCTCAAGGTCCCATGGGGCAATGATGCCAACCCAAAAAACCAAATTGGATCACGCGGATTTTCACTTGGCACATACGCCCCCCCGCGGACTTGCCCGCGGGCAAGCCGTGAGCGAGTGCCCCGTGCCAACTTTTGCCCGGGGCGGGTTCCCCCGTGCCAAACTCTTCCATTTTCCTCAAGATCCCATGGGGCAATGATGCCAACCCAAAAAACCAAATTGGATCACGCGGATTTTCACTTGGCACATACGGCCCCCCTCGGACTTGCCCGCGGGCAAGCCGTGAGCGAGTGGCCCCGTGCCAACTTTTGCCCGGGGCGGGTAGCCCCCTGCCAAACTCTTCCATTTTCCTCAAGGTCCCATGGGGCAATGATGCCAACCCAAAAAACCAAATTGGATCACGCGGATTTTCACTTGGCACATACGCCCCCC
>JAIUCV010001093.1:157500-160000 GCA_026724425.1 Erythrophleum ivorense
GAGAGTCGAGTTCGAGGGCTCAAGGGGGGTGGAGAAAAAGTCCGAAAACAATCGTATCCCCACGCACCGCACTTCCACGCCAGCCACACGCATGCTTATACAGGCGACAGGGTTGCCGCCCTCCCACACACGCGGGACCTTAATGAACGAGCGATGGGGAGACCCCCGCACGCGGCCTGGGAAGACCGGGCGCGGGTTGGAACGCAATGGGACGATCGAATCCCAATGCCAGTTCAACAAAGAGGGGGTGAACGAGAGAGTCAAGTTCGAGGGCTCAAGGGGGGTGGAGAAAAAGTTCGCACAAAGCTTGCATCCCCGCGCACCGCACTTCCACGCCAGCCACACGCATGCTTATACAGGCGGCAGGGTTGCCGCCCTCCCACACACGCGAGACCTTAATGAACGAGCGATGGGGAGACCCCCGCACGCGGCCTGGGGAGACCGGGCGCGGGTTGGAGCGCAATGGGAGCGTCGAATCCCAATGCCAGTTCAACAAAGAGGGGGTGAACGAGAGAGTCGAGTTCGGGGGCTCAAGGGGGGTGGAGAAAAAGTTCGCACAAAGCTTGCATCCCCGCGCACCGCACTTCCACGCCAGCCACACGCATGCTTAAACAGGCGACAGGGTTGCCGCCCTCCCACACACGCGAGACCTTAATGAACGAGCGATGGGGAGACCCCCGCACGCGGCCTGGGGAGACCGGGTGCGGGTTGGAACTCAATGGGATCATCGAAGGGGGGTTGGATCCCAATGACAGGTCAACAAAGTGGCGAGAAATGAAATGAGATCGTCTGGAGGGGCATCAAAGAGATCGTCTGGAGGGGGGAGGAGCAACAACGAGATCAACTGGAGGGGGGAGGAGCAACAAATGTAGTTTCCACGGATTACCTTCGCACACCGCACGCCACCACCCACATGGGACCTCGGGGATGGAGCGATGGGAAGATCCCCGCAAGCGGCCACGAATGACCGGGTGCGGGTTGGAGCCCAATAAACTCGTCGCGACTTCCGGCAACCCCCTTAAAATCCGTCAAATTCCATCTCGATTCACTTGCCCACACATTTTGGGGGTCGCCGGAAAAAGTGGCCGGCCGCCGCCGGAGGATGCCCGGCGGTGGGCGGTGGCCGGCCACTTGTGGTGCCATGCTCGGGCCACCCCTTCCCCTTGCTTGCACCCATAAGGTGCGTGGCAAGGTTGGGGGTGCAGGGGGGGTGAGCATGGCACCAAGAGAGCCTTCCCCCCTAAAGAGCAAAACGCACCCTTTCCATCCTGGCAGGAAGAGATATACATTTTCGCCAGCTAGCACAAGTTTTTTTTTGGACCTAGAGATCGAATTTTTGCACGATTTTTTGCAGGCATGCTTAGATTGATGAGATCTCCCTCCTCGCCAAATTTCATAATTTTTGGACACTCGTACAATATATTTTGAATTTTTTCCTTCTTAGGCAAATAGCCACCCAAGCGGCCACCGCCGGCCACCGTCTCGGGCGGGCGGCGACTCCAACATCCTCTTGGGGCCCTATGGCAATCATACAAATCAAAAAATCCAAAATGGATCGAGTGGATTTTAATTTGGTACGGGCACAACCATTTTGGAGCGATCCGGGCAAGCCGCGGGCAACCCGTGAGCAAGTGCCAATGATACCAACACTTGCCCGGGGCAAGTTCTCTTGTGCCAAACTCCACCATTGTGCCCAAGGTGCCGTGGGGCAATGATGCCAACCCAGAAAACCAAGGTGGACCACGTGGATTTCAACTTGGCACAAGCGCCACCACCATGAACTTGCCCGCGGGCAAGCCGTGAGCGAGTGGCCCCGTGCCAACTTTTGCCCGGGGCGGGTTCCCCCGTGCCAAACTCTTCCATTTTCCTCAAGGTCCCATGGGGCAATGATGCCAACCCAAAAAACCAAATTGGATCACGCGGATTTTCACTTGGCACATACGCCCCCCTCAAACTCGCCCGCGGGCAAGCCGTGAGCGAGTGGCCCCGTGCCAACTTTTGCCCGGGGCGAGTTCCCCCGTGCCAAACTCTTCCATTTTCCTCAAGGGGCCATGGGGCAATGATGCCAACCCAAAAAACCAAATTGGATCACGCGGATTTTCACTTGGCACATACGCCCCCCTCAAACTCGCCCGCGGGCAAGCCGTGAGCGAGTGGCCCCGTGCCAACTTTTGCCCGGGGCGAGTTCCCCCGTGCCAAACTCTTCCATTTTCCTCAAGGGGCCATGGGGCAATGATGCAAACCCAAAAAACCAAATTGGATCACGCGGATTTTCACTTGGCACATACGCCCCCCCTCAAACTTGCCCGCGGGCAAGCCGTGAGCGAGTGGCCCCGTGCCAACTTTTGCCCGGGGCGGGTTCCCCCGTGCCAAACTCTTCCATTTTCCTCAAGGTGCCATGGGGCAATGATGCCAACCCAAAAAACCAAATTGGATCACGCGGATTTTCACTTGGCACATACGGCCCCCCTCGGACTTGCCCGCGGGCAAGCCGTGAGCG
>JAIUCV010001093.1:180000-182500 GCA_026724425.1 Erythrophleum ivorense
TAAACAGGCGACAGGGTTGCCGCCCTCCCACACACGCGAGACCTTAATGAACGAGCGATGGGGAGACCCCCGCACGCGGCCTGGGGAGACCGGGTGCGGGTTGGAACTCAATGGGATCATCGAAGGGGGGTTGGATCCCAATGACAGGTCAACAAAGTGGCGAGAAATGAAATGAGATCGTCTGGAGGGGCATCAAAGAGATCGTCTGGAGGGGGGAGGAGCAACAACGAGATCAACTGGAGGGGGGGAGGAGCAACAAATGTAGTTTCCACGGATTACCTTCGCACACCGCACGCCACCACCCACATGGGACCTCGGGGATGGAGCGATGGGAAGATCCCCGCAAGCGGCCACGAATGACCGGGTGCGGGTTGGAGCCCAATAAACTCGTCGCGACTTCCGGCAACCCCCCTTAAAATCCGTCAAATTCCATCTCGATTCACTTGCCCACACATTTTGGGGGTCGCCGGAAAAAGTGGCCGGCCGCCGCCGGAGGATGCCCGGCGGTGGGCGGTGGCCGGCCACTTGTGGTGCCATGCTCGGGCCACCCCTTCCCCTTGCTTGCACCCATAAGGTGCGTGGCAAGGTTGGGGGTGCAGGGGGGGGTGAGCATGGCACCAAGAGAGCCTTCCCCCCTAAAGAGCAAAACGCACCCTTTCCATCCTGGCAGGAAGAGATATACATTTTCGCCAGCTAGCACAAGTTTTTTTTTTGGACCTAGAGATCGAATTTTTGCACGATTTTTTGCAGGCATGCTTAGATTGATGAGATCTCCCTCCTCGCCAAATTTCATAATTTTTGGACACTCGTACAATATATTTTGAATTTTTTCCTTCTTAGGCAAATAGCCACCCAAGCGGCCACCGCCGGCCACCGTCTCGGGGCGGGCGGCGACTCCAACATCCTCTTGGGGCCCTATGGCAATCATACAAATCAAAAAATCCAAAATGGATCGAGTGGATTTTAATTTGGTACGGGCACAACCATTTTGGAGCGATCCGGGCAAGCCGCGGGCAACCCGTGAGCAAGTGCCAATGATACCAACACTTGCCCGGGGCAAGTTCTCTTGTGCCAAACTCCACCATTGTGCCCAAGGTGCCGTGGGGCAATGATGCCAACCCAGAAAACCCAAGGTGGACCACGTGGATTTCAACTTGGCACAAGCGCCACCACCATGAACTTGCCCGCGGGCAAGCCGTGAGCGGAGTGGCCCCGTGCCAACTTTTGCCCGGGGCGGGTTCCCCCGTGCCAAACTCTTCCATTTTCCTCAAGGTCCCATGGGGCAATGATGCCAACCCAAAAAACCAAATTGGATCACGCGGATTTTCACTTGGCACATACGCCCCCCTCAAACTCGCCCGCGGGCAAGCCGTGAGCGAGTGGCCCCGTGCCAACTTTTGCCCGGGGCGAGTTCCCCCGTGCCAAACTCTTCCATTTTCCTCAAGGGGCCATGGGGCAATGATGCCAACCCAAAAAACCAAATTGGATCACGCGGATTTTCACTTGGCACATACGCCCCCCTCAAACTCGCCCGCGGGCAAGCCGGTGAGCGAGTGGCCCCCGTGCCAACTTTTGCCCGGGGCGAGTTCCCCCGTGCCAAACTCTTCCATTTTCCTCAAGGGGGCCATGGGGCAATGATGCAAACCCAAAAAACCAAATTGGATCACGCGGATTTTCACTTGGCACATACGCCCCCCCTCAAACTTGCCCGCGGGCAAGCCGTGAGCGAGTGGCCCCGTGCCAACTTTTGCCCCGGGGCGGGTTCCCCCGTGCCAAACTCTTCCATTTTCCTCAAGGTGCCATGGGGCAATGATGCCAACCCAAAAAAACCAAATTGGATCACGCGGATTTTCACTTGGCACATACGGCCCCCCTCGGACTTGCCCGCGGGCAAGCCGTGAGCGAGTGGCCCCGTGCCAACTTTTGCCCGGGGCGGGTAGCCCCCTGCCAAACTCTTCCATTTTCCTCAAGGTCCCATGGGGCAATGATGCCAACCCAAAAAACCAAATTGGATCACGCGGATTTTCACTTGGCACATACGCCCCCCCGCGGACTTGCCCGCGGGCAAGCCGTGAGCGAGTGCCCCGTGCCAACTTTTGCCCGGGGCGGGTTCCCCCGTGCCAAACTCTTCCATTTTCCTCAAGATCCCATGGGGCAATGATGCCAACCCAAAAAACCAAATTGGATCACGCGGATTTTCACTTGGCACATACGCCCCCCCTCAAACTTGCCCGCGGGCAAGCCGTGAGCGAGTGGCCCCGTGCCAACTTTTGCCCGGGGCGGGTTCCCCCGTGCCAAACTCTTCCATTTCCTCAAGGTCCCATGGGGCAATGATGCCAACCCAAAAACCAAATTGGATCACGCGGATTTTCACTTGGCACATACGCCCCCCCTCAAACTCGCCCGCGGGCAAGCCGTGAGCGAGTGGCCCCGTGCCAACTTTTGCCCGGGGCGAGTTCCCCCCGTGCCAAACTCTTCCATTTTCCTCAAGGGGCCATGG
>JAIUCV010001094.1:0-184404 GCA_026724425.1 Erythrophleum ivorense
GAGCTTCAAGAAGATATGGATTTTCGGCAGAACCAAGGGTGAACCTTAGGGAATTAAGTGTGGAGAATAGGAATATGCAAAGAGAATTAATAAACAACCATAAAAAATCAAGATAGCAAAGTTAGGGTTTCAAGTGTCCATTACAAAATCTGATTTGATATAATAATTCCTAGGCCTAAATGAGTGTTTGGATGAACTCCTAAGATCCCTAGAAGACTCCTCATATGCATCTTCCATCAAGAAAATGAAGCAAACCCATTTGATACTCACATGGAGCATGGTTTCGGCCTAGGCTAGAAAGAGTACCAAGGGAAAGTTTTAATTTGTTCCAAGCTTATTTTTGAGTCATATATGATGAAAGAGGATGAGTGGAAGCCTTGGACAAATTTCAAAAGCTATAGAAAGTGAGATGGTATCATAGGCTCCATATTATGGCTTAAAGAAGCAACACCTAGCTAAATGTAACACCATAATTCTAAGACTCAACTCATACAATTTCCATACCTCATATCATGCTAGTTATATGGGAGGCAACATAATGGTATTGAAATTTATGAGTAAGTTGCATTTTGCCATGAGAAAAATTGCTCATTCCGTGTCCCATGGGCCATATGGATTCATCCATCTCATTCTCACATTTAAATACATAAATGCAACTCCTAATAAGCTCAAAAAGTGGCCCATACCTCGAGAAAAGGGAGTAAATACACAAAACACATTAGTGTAGCCTCATATTAGTTTTCCAGATTATGTGCTTGAACTTTGAAAAATTATAACTAATTTTAAAAAAATTGAAATCAAGCACACTATACTATTATGGAAAGCTATAGATGTACAATTTATGATAAAAATAAATGCAGACCACAATAGAGGCTGCTAACAACTAGAAAATGATGGAACAGTACCCGAGGTCATCTATCATCCCTAGTGCTGATCTCCAACTTCAAAAATTCATATCTCCTTGCTCAGAGGTCCAATTGGAGTGATTTTTATGGCCATGGAAAGCTTATCATATCTAGTTTATTCTTGTAAAATTTCATGAGCATTGGACATCATTTGTCCCACGGATGACATAGCCTAAATATCTGACCATATGAATAGTATCTGCATCAGTTTAGTAGAAAAATGCCAACTTTGGAAATTCATAATTAATTTCATAGAGCTCCAAATAATTTTTTATTTAACTTCCAAAAAATATTTTGATAAGGTCTATATGTGTGCCAGATTTCATAGGAAAATTCGTTCATTTGGTCAGATCTTGATATTGGGTTGCAAAATGGCTCATTTTGTGTCATCAAAGGGGTCCAAATGGTCCATTTTAAGTTCTAAGGCAACCATGACCACTTGAGCATGTGGGAATGCACCAAAATGGCTCTCTAAACTTGTCTCAAAGGTGCATAAACCCCAAAACAAAAAAACTCACTCTCTCACTCCAAGCCATACACAAGATTCAACATGCTAACTCTTACCATTCAATACCTAAATCATGCTATATCATACATTTGGCATCAAATCTCATTCATACATCATACATTTGGGTAATTACATATGCTCATATGATTACATAACAATTTCATCATGGGATTACATCATATGCCATGTGTATGGCTACAAAAGAAATAAAACTAGGCATTTTCATACACTTTGATGTCAATCTCCTTCTTCTAGGTTTGGTGGCTTCCATTACCTTGCTCAATTGCTTCACCTAGCATGTTAAGACATTGGAGATGAGGGGATGAGATTCAAAGAATCCCAATAGCTATCTCCCTTTCAATCACATATAAAGTATGCAATACAAGCCTTGAAAATGCGTGCATGGGCATATTGACATATGTGAGCATTCAAAAAAAACATCCTTAGCATTTGAAAAAATCATACATGGCATACATAGACTTTCCAAGTGAGTGGACTAGCTTCACCCATTCACTTATAGATTTTGGATTTGCCTCACCCATTTTCTTTAAGAGGTTTTGGCTCAACCCTACTATTGGGAGCCAACCTCACTGTTGGGAGACTCTTTACTTTGTCTCAACTAAGTTTAAGGGTTCTTGGCTCATCCTTACCATAGCTAGAGGGTTATTGGCTTCTCACGCTCAAGCAAACCAAGGCAAGCATATAAAATATCATTTGAATACATAAAACATGATTATGGTACCATGGAATAAGAGCTCATGCTAAAACACTTTTCATGGCTTAAAACATACATACACACATTCAAGACAATGGAAGCACATAATTATGCATGATAGAAGGTGGAGAGAGTTACCTTTACCATACAAGCATACTCTTTCCTTGAGCTTTAAGTCCTCTCCCTTGACTTCACACATCCAAAGAGGTGGAGATCATTTCTCTTGGCCTAGACATATCATATGGAAGTTAATTATACTCTTGAATCACATTCTAAGGCCACACATTCACCAGAAAAGCTAAGTGACTCATAAGGCTCTTTTATGGTTCCATAATGTACTTAATGAAGCAACCTTAAGAAAAACATCATCTTGGCTCCATTCTCTCCATCTATTTATGATTCTTGACTCCATTTAAACCTCTTGGAGTCATCACATAATCAAATCAAGGAACCTATCTAGGTATTGCTTCTTTAAGCCATAATATAAAACATACAAGGCCATCTCACTTTTTATGGTTTCTAAAATTTTTCCAAGGTTTCCTCTCATACTCTCCTATCATACATGATGTAAAACTAAGCTTAGAAGGAATTGAAACACTCCCTAGGTGCATGAACTCTCCTTGGTCGAAGCTATACTTCCATATGGCACCAATGGAGTTTCTTTACTTCCTTTGATGGGAGAATCATGTAGGAAGCTCTTTTGGTGTCTTAAGAGCCTATATGAACTCTTAAATATCATAAAATATGGCTAGGATTCATGATAGAGTTCAAAGTACAATCAAAACCTTACCCTCCCTATCTTGAAAATCAATGGCTTTTACTTGAATTTCTTTGCATATTCTTACTCTCCTCCCTTAAATTCCTAGAATTTACACTTAGTTCTCCTCAATATTCAAGCCCTCTTATAGCTATATATATGGGGCAAAATAGGGAGAGAAAGGGGCTACCATAGGCTAAAGATTTTACCTTATTTCCATGACTTTTCTTGCTTGTTTCTCACTTGCTTTGGCCTCTTGTCTTCAAATCCGAATTTTTCCCTTTGTTCTGCCCTCAAAACAGCACCAAAACTTTAAGAAAACTATAAGGAGAAAGGGGAGAAAGAGGAGAAACATATTACTAAGGAAAGAGCTTAAAATTTCATGAAAATTTCTACCTTTCCCTTTCCTTTTCTCCCTCCAAAGCTTCCTCTTATGGTGTACCTAGGAGCTGGATCCCTTCTCTAGTTTTGGGGCAGAATTAGGTCTATCTAGAAGAGGGGAGAAGAAGGGCAAAATATAAGGAGGGTTAAAGAAGCTTCCATTTTCCAAAAATTCTAATTTTGCCCTTCATTCTTAGCATTGTTGTTTCTAATTCGTTTTAGCTCCTTTTTTATAACCATCTTTTCCATTATAAAATTTAGGTTCCCAATTTAGTAAAATGCCTTTGGAATCACTCAAATCGGTGCTAAAATCTTCCCAAACAAATCTATCAAAGTTTAAGCTCACTGTTATTGGAAAACGTCCACCGAAGGGGCTTTAGCTATCCCGGGGCTTCCCATGGTTTTTAAGGGACTCTGAGAACTCTAAGGAACTCAAAAATTTCATTTAAAAAGACCTCATGTGAAATTCAAAAATTTGCTCAAAATGATGAAAATACCTTTAGTTTCGTCAATCTTTTGTTACATTTCGTTTCTTCATTCTTGCTCCATTTTTCTTTCTGTTTGAGCTTGAGATTCTCAGTTTTAGGAGTCTAGAATGCTTCCCAAATTTTTTGGGACCTTGACTAAGTCATTTCGGGGGACTTCCTTTTGTATCCAGTGAATTTCATTCGTTTACGAAGAATTTGTATGTTACGTTTCTCACGTTTTCTCTCATTTTCGGAGAACTGGATATTACACTTAGTCAAGAACCCTTTAAGAGAATGGGTGAGGCAAGTCCAAAATCTTTCAGGAGAAGTGGGTGAGGCTAAACCATCTTCTTAGCAAACCTATGTATGTTTTACATGACTTCTTGAATGCTAGAAATGTTCCATGAATGATTATGAAAGCCATGATGTCCATGCAAGCATTTTTAGACTTGGATTTGCATTCTTTATGTATGGTTGAAAGGGAGAAGAGCAATTAGTATTCCTAGAATCTCATTTCTTCCTCCCCCATTGTCTAACATGTCTAGGTGGACCAAGTGAGCCAAGGAATGGAAGCTACCAAGTATAAAGAAGGAGATTGGCATAGAATTGTGGAAATTGTCCATTTTGTAGCCATATGAATGGCATATGATGTATTCCAAGTTGTATATGATGTATGAACTCATAAACACTTGTAAATGTATAAATATATTGTATATGTATGAGAATTGATGCTATGGGGATGTTGTAGCCACTTCTTGACATTGAATGGCAAGATCTAGCTTATGTATTCTTCTGTATACCTTGGGGTGAGAGAGTGAGTTAGTGAAATCTAAGTTTGTGTACTTTGAGACATGTTTAGTAGACCATCTTGGTGCTTTCCCATATGCTCAAGTGGCTATGGATGTCTTAGAAGTGGATTTGGACCATTTGAGACCCTTATAAGACACAAAAAAGTGCTATTTTGCAACCCTACAGTACAATTTGACCAAATGAATGAATTTACCCATGAAATTTAGCATGCATATAGATCTCATCTAGAGCTTTTTAGGAAGTTAAAGACTAGATTATTTGGAGCTTTGTGGAATTAATTATGATTTTTCAAAGTTGTCAAATTTTAGTTATTTTGGTATGGTTACTGTTCATATGGTAAATTTCTTCTCTTATGTCATTCAAGGGCCAAATGGTGTCCAATGCTCATAAACTTTTACAAGAATAAATTGGACATGATCAGCTTTCTATTTCCACTTAGATCACCCCAATTGGATGTCTGATCAGGGAGATATGAATTTTTAAAATTTTGTGATAGTACTCATAGTGCCAGGAGAGTTTAGTTACTGTTCCATCAATTTCCAATGACTAGATGTCTCTATTTTGGTCTGGACTTATTTTAGCATAAAGTAAACATCTATAGCTTTCCAGAATGGTATAGTGTACTTGATTTTGATTTTTTTAGAATTAGTTATGATTTTTCAAAGTTCATGATAGAAAATTGGCACACTAACACGAGGCTGTACATGCAATTTTTGTGTGTATGGTTCATGAGCTCAAGTTTTTGGCCACTTCTTGAAATGGTTCTAAGTTGTATTTGTGTATTTGAATATGAGAATAAGATGGATGAGTTCATATGATTCATGAGACATGAAATGAAAATTTTATCCATGACGTAATATGAAAATATTCTAATATTTTAATGTCATTTTCTTAGAAAGCTTGTATTATTCAAAGATATGTGATTAGAATGGCATGAGTTAGGTTAGATGAATATGGTGTTACAGAAATCCCATAGAGATGAATCGCAAAAGATCCTAGTACAATATAATAGGTTGCAGTAGACCCTACTAGAGCTCAGAGAGGTCGCAGTAGACCTAGGGGTCGCAATAAATCCCATAGAGATACAAAGAGCTCACAGTTACAGCACTACAGTTCTTTGGGTAAATGACAACCTGAGATAGTTTTCCCAAATCAGTTAGTCTCAAAGACCAATATTGTATTAGATAGTTTTCATCTCAGAGACTAGAGATCTCCTAAATTTGGTAGACTATTATCATAGAGATATGAAGGCTATACTCAGACAGTTAGACTATTGACTAGACCTCCTTGATTGATGAAAATAGTGTGTGGGAAGAGGAAAGCAAGAAAGTAGCTTTCCAGTAATATAGCTAGATGAACCACTACCCAGTAGACATTGGACCTAACAAAGGGATAGAGAGATTCTTATATACCAGAGTCATATGTTCAGAGAGGAGTCAGGTATAGTTTGTCTTGATGGGGTAAGTGGTAGACTATGTCTTCAGTAACTGAGATTCTGAAAAGTTAGTCTCCTACAAGAATTTAGCAATAGTCAGTGGTAGTTGTTCTTCAATGTTAGCGTAGAAAAGAGTATAGGTTATGATGATTAGCTATTAAACTGCAAAGTTAAATAAGACCCACTCTTGAGTGAATAAAGAGAGTAAAACATAGTTTAGGCCTGAAAAGGCAAGGGTCAGAGTAAGAAATAAGGCTGGGACGATTGAGAATAATAGCCCTTTTAAAAGGAGCTATGATCCTAGTAAGTGATACAAATATGAGGCTTATGACAGAAAGAAATATGATGATGAACCATGGATGAGCTGGTGAGAAAACGATTAAAATTAAATAGTGGATTGAATATTTATATGAGTTAAGTAAGCAAACAAAGGTCTCTACTGGTAGTTAATGAATAAAGAAATATAATGAAACTTTATAGAAAGCCATTAAGAGATGATTTAATACTAAGTAAGTTATCTCCCAAGTCATGTAAATAAGTCCACTAAGCAAAAAAAGAAAAGAAAAAGAAAAACCCTATGAGTGGGTTAAGAATAACTGGATGCGAAATAGTAAACTCTCCCAAGAAATAGGCCAAAATTATGAGGGTAGGATTCAGAGTCAGAAATTCTTTCCCTTATGAGAAGACCTAGTATATGCTCTGTAGCAATAGCATAGAAAAAGAGAACTAGATATAGTAAACTAGTGATGTAAATTCCCTGACAGAAGAGCTTAGTCTTTAAAGGAAGTAAATAAAGCCAGGAAGAAGGGAAAGAAGAGGCCATTTAACGGAATATGAGAAAAGCTAGATGAATTTATACCCCTAAATTTCAAGGATGAAATTTATTTAAGGGGGGAGGAAATGTAACATCCGGTCCCTCCGTAAACATGAGAAACGTAATGTCTGGTTTCTTCGTAAAAGAACGAAACACACTAGATATGAAAAGAAGTCCCCCAAATAGAATTATTTGAGATCTAATAAAATTAGAGTAATAATTTAAACATCAAATAATGAGGATCCAAGGTTAGAGGTGCCCTGAAAATGGAGCAAGAATAATTAGACAAAATTCAATGAAGATGCAGTTGCATTTTTGTAATTTTGGGTGTTTTTTAGAAAACTCAAATAAGGATTTTTTAAATAGAAAAAATGAGTTTCCCGTGGTTCTCAGTGGCCTTAAATACCATAAGAACCCTTAGAATGGTTTAAACCCCTCTAGTTTACGTTTTGGAGCATTAGTTGACCCAAACTTTGACTGGTTCATTTAAGAAGGTTTTAAATTCAACTTGGATGAAACCAAAAGGTATTTTATGAATTAAAGGATCTAAATTTTATAATGGAAAAGATAGCTCTAAAAAAGGAGTTGAAATGAGGTTAAACGGAGCAAACAGGCACGTAGGGGCAAAATGGTCATCTTGACAAATTATAAAAGAAGCTTCTTAAGTAAGATTACACCTCATCACCTTCTCCAAGCTTCCATTTTCAGAAATTTGAGCAGCCATGGTGTGACATTAAGGGGGAGGGGGAGAGAGAAGAAGTTTAAACTTCCGTTTAGGTAAGTAAACAGTCCTATTTCATCCCACGCCAGTTAGGAAAGTTGTTCCTTTCTCTAAGAACTCTGTAATGGTGGTTTTCTTTTCTTGAAAACTTGAACATTTAGGTTTGACCCAAGGCAAAAAGGAACTCTTTTCTAGAAACGAATTAATGAAAAATAATCTACGTGAAGATAGCTCTATTTTAAGGTAAGACTTTACTTGAAACACTTACAAAATCTTATATTTCCAAGACATTTAAGCTTTGGTCTAGAGAGAGAAAGTAGTGTTCTTGATGGAACCAAGGGTTATGGAGTGTGAGATTAAGAAAATACCATAGAATTGAAAAGGAAACTTTAGAATGCAAGTTATAGAATTTAGGGATTTGGTTGCACCTAGGCTAAGATGAACCTTTGTAGTAGTAATTTAAGTCGTCTAAGAGTATATATGACTTCTTAAGACATCTAAGAAGCTTCACAAGTACCGATTCCCTAAAAGAAAGCAAACAAACTCCATGGGTACATAATGCTCTTCATGTCTTGGCCTAACCTACTTCATGCACCTAGGGAGTGTTTTAATTTGTTCTAAACCTAGAATGGGACTAAATATGATAGAAGAATATTAGTGAAAGCCTTGGAAAAAATTTAGAAGTCATGAAATGTGAGATGGAGGTGTAGGCTCCATAATGTGACATTATGAAGCAACTTATAGCTAGACTCCTTAAAATAAATGTGTGATGGCTCCAAGGAGTCTAAAGGGAGTCAAAAGGCCTAGAATGAATGAGAAATGGGAGTCAAGGCCTTGAATTCTCCTAGTTGTTTCATAAGGTCTTATATGGAAGCATAATGGAGCCATAGAACAAAGTAGCTTCATATAGAGTGTGTATGATGCCAAGGCTTATTTTCATGAGTGATTTATATCTCTTTTAATGTATCAAGGCCAAGAGAACCATGGGTCACCTAATTGCAAGGCTTAGCCAAAAAAGGGGAAGAACAATTTTAAGAGAAAGTGTTGTGTTCTTACTTCAAGATAGCTCTCTAACCTTTCTCACATACATAGCTTGGTTGTTTTCTTATCATTAAGTGCTTGTATGTGTGTTTGAGCCATGAGAAATGTTTTTAGCCTTTGCTTACATGTTTTGGTACCATTATGTTTCTTGAAATGTGTTTATGATTACATTATAGCTTGCATGGGTTTGGTTAAGCCAAAAGTCCCTAGAAATAGGTAAGACAAAGCCAAAAGTCTCAAGAAGAGTGAGGTTTAGTTAAAAGTCCTTTAAAAATGGATGAGAAAAATCTAAAAGTCCCAAGAAAGATGGGTGAGGCTAGAACTATACCCTTGAAAGCTTATACTTGTTATGTATGAGTTGTGACAAGGAAAATGTCTTGAACATGTTCACTAGCTACTTGAATATCATGCATGCATTCTTTGACTTGTTTATGCATCTATTATGTATGTTTGAAAGGGTTAAGAGCTATTGGAATTCTTTGAATCTTACTCTTTCCTCCACACATGTCTAACCATATCTAGGTAAGCCAAGTACACAAGGAAATGGAGGCCAACAAGTATAAGAAGCAAGATTATGACAACAAGATAGAGAAATGGCTTGTTTAATTGTATTTTGATGTCAAACTATGTACCCATGAGATGTATCTATGATGTAAACCCTTGAACATGTTTTAATATATGTACAAATAGTGTATGTATCAATGTGGAAGCTAGATGAATGAAAATGTAAGATTTTGCCACTCCTTTGCCATTATATAACTTGATGTTCTTGTATATTTTTGGATATAGCAAGGTGAGATTGAGCTCTATAGTGATTTGAATCATTTGGCATGCTTTTATGTATGGTGTTTATGCTTTTAAACTTGTCCAAGTGGTTGTGGAATGCAAGAAGGGCCATTTGGTGTCTTGAGATGCCATTTTGAACTTCAATTTTGACCAAATGGTTTGCTAAACCAAAGTATGACCAAATGAATGAGTTTTTCCATGAAATTTGGCCAACAAGTAGGTCTCATCTATATATTTTCACAGAGCTAAAGAGCACTTAATTTGGGGCTCTAGAAAATTTATTATGATTTTTCAAAGTTGGCCAAATTATGCAGAAATGGTGATTACTATTTATTTGGTTAGTTTGCTTCTCTATGTCATATATAGTCCAAATGAAGTATAAGACTTATGAAATTTTACAAGCATAAACTAGACATTATAAGCTTTCTATAACCACTAAGATCACCTTGTTTAGAGTTTTGTAGGGGGAGATATGAATTTTTGAAATTGCATGATAGTACTAGTAATGTAGCTTGACTTATGTTACTGTAGCCATACATCAATCATTTGGATAATTACATATGTTCATATGATTACATAATAATTTTATCATGGGATTACATCATATGCCATGTGTATGGCTACAAAAGAGACAAAACTAGGCATCTTTGATGTCAATCTCCTTCTTCTAGGCTTGGTGGCTTCTATTACCTTACTCAATTGTTTCATCTAGCATGTTAAGACATTGGAGAGGAGGGGATGAGATTCAAAGAATCCCAATAACTTATCTCTCTTTCAATCACACATAAAGTATGCAATACAAGCCTTGAAAATGCATGCATAAGCATATTAACATATGTGAGCATTCAAGAAACATCCTTGGCATTTAAACAAGTCATACATTGTCAAGTGAGTGGATTAGCCTCACCCATTCACTTATGAATTTTGAATTTGCCTTACCCATTTTCTCTAAGAGGTTTTGACTCAACCTCACTCTTAGGAGACTCTTTACTTTGTCTCACCTAAGTTTAAGGGTTCTTGGCTCATCCTCACCATGGTTAGAGGGTTCTTGACTTCTCTACACTCAAGCAAACCAAGGCAAGCACATAAAACGTCATTTGAGTGCATAAAACATCATCATGGTACCATGGAATAAAAGCTCATACTAAAATACTTTTCATAGCTTAAAACATATATATACACATTCAAAGACAATGTAAACACATAATCATGCATGAGAGAAGGTGGAGAGAGCTACCTTTGCCACACAAGCATACTCTTTCCTTGAGCCTTGAGTCCTTTCCCTTGACCTCACACACACAAGGAGGTGGAGCTCATTTCTCTTGGCCTAGACACATCATATGGAAGCCAATTATACTCTTGAATCAAATTCTATACATTCATTAGAAAAGCTAGGTGGTTCATATGGTTCTTTTATGGTTCCATAATGCACTCAATGAAGCAACCTTAAGAAAACATCATCTTGGCTCCATTCTCTCCATCTATTTATGATTTTTGACTCCATTTAAACCTCTTGGAGTCATCACATAATCAAATTAAGGAGCCTAGCTAGGTGTTGCTTCTTTAAACCATAATATGGAACCTATGATACCATTTCACTATCCATGGCTTCTAAAGTTTTTCTAAGGTTTCCTCTCATCCTCTTCCATCATACATGACTTAAAACTAAGTTTGGAACAATTTAAAACTACCTCTAGGTGCTCTAAGTGTCTTAGGCCAAAGCTATGCTTCTTTTTAGCACCTTTAGAGTTTCTTTGCTTCCTTTGATGGGAGAAGCATGGAGGAAACTCTCTTGGTGTCTTAGGAACCTATATGAATACTTAAACATCATAAAATATAGCTAGGGTTCATGATAGAGTTCAAGGTGCAATCAAAACCCTAGCCTCCTTATCTTGAAAATGAATGGCTTTTACTTGAATTTCTTTGCATATTCTTACTCTCTTCCCTTAAATTCCTAGGATTCACCCTTAGTTCTACCCAAAATTCAAGCCCTCTTACAACTACATATATGGGGTGAAATAGGGAGAAGAAAGGGGAAGGAGTAGCTATCATAAAAGTGAGATTTTACCTTGTTTCCTTGCTTCTTCTTGCTTGTTTCTCACTTTTCTTGGCCTCCTTTCTTCAAATACAAATTTTCCCCTTTGTTCTGCCCTCAAAAGACCACCAAAAACTTTGAGAAAACCATAGGGAGAAAGGGGAGAAGGAGGAGAAGCATGTTGCTAAAGAAAGAGCTTAAAATTCCATGAAAATTCCTACCTTTTCTCCCTCCAAAGCCTTTTCTCTTAATGCACCTAGGAGTTGGCTCTCTTCTCTAGTTTTGGTGCAGAATTAGGTTGAACTAGAAGAGGGGAGAAGAAGGGCAAAATATAATGAGGGTTTAAGAAGCTTCCATTTTTTTAAAATTCTAATTTTGCCATTTGTTCTTGGCATTTTTGTTATTAACTCGTTTTAGCTCCTTTTTGAGAACCATCTTTTCAATTATAAAATTTAGATTCCCAATTTAATAAAATGCCTTTGGAATCACTCAAATTGCAGCTAAAACCTTCTCGAACGAATCTGTCAAAGTTCAAGCTCACCTCTATTAGAAGATGTCCACTAGAGGGGCTTTAGCTATCCAGGGGCTTCCTATGGTTTTCAAGGCCTCTAAGAACCCTGGAGAACTTAAAAATTTTATTTAAAAATCCCTCCTATGAAAATTATAAATTTTACTCAAAATAATGAAAATGCCCTTATGTTTTGTCAATCTTTCATTCAAATTCGTTTCTTCATTTTAGCTCTATTTTTCTTTCTGTCTGAGTCTAAGATTCTCATTTTTAGGAGTCTAGAATGCTACATGAATTTTTTGAGACCTTAAATTACTCTATCTGGGGGACTTCCTTTTGTATCTGGTGAATTTCGTACGTTTATGAAGAAACCGTACATTACATTTCTCGTGTTTTCTCTTATTCTTAGAGAACTAGAGATTACACTATGTCAAAAGTGATCCAAATGACTTAATTTGAGTCTAAGATTTGACATGTGATTAGACCTTTAATAGAGCTTTCTAACAATACATGAACTAGAATTTTTGAGATTGTACAAAATATTTCATAAATTTCTAAAATTCTGCAAGATTTTTACTTTGGGCCTTGATACTATTTATTTAGTTAGTTATGATATTTCATGTATTTTAGGGGCAAAATGAATTCTAATACTTATGAAATTTTATAGGCACATAGTTGGTATTATAAGCTTTCTGTGGCCATCAAATTTGCATAAATTGGAGTTGCATAGCCAAAGATATGCATTTTTAAAATTTAGGGTCTGATTATGGCTATGTATAGTAGTAATCTTGATTTTTAGTATTTTTAGTGGGCAAATGGATTCATTTGCACTTAAAATATTTAAAAAATGTAGTTCACATCTTAAACTTTCCATAGACACCTAATTTACATGAATTGAAATTATATAACCCGAGATATGCATTTCTAAAGTCTGATGCAATTTATGTGCATGGTGCATTTCAACTAGTGTTCCCTTGGGCTTCCAATGCATATTTTTTGATATAATGGGTTGTGCTAAATTTGTTTGTGATAAATATGAATGAAGGAAAAGAAATAAATGAAATTCGACCCCTACCACTCATTTACATATGTGAACGGATCGATTTTACTACTGAAAGCATAGTAAACATTGTACATTTTCATGGATAATGCCCATGACTAATATGTGCATTAGCTAAATAGCTTGGTATGACAAGAAGCTATGCTGAGAGTCCCTTGAGATGGGTAAAAGTAGGCCAAAAGTCCCCAAATGTAAGTGAGACAAGGCCGAATGTCCTAATTGTGGGTGAGACTAGGTCAAAAGTTTTTAAAAATGGGTGAGGCTAAACTAAAAGTCTTTAGATATTAGGTAAGGCTAGGCCAAAAGTTCTTAAAGCTTGGTTTTGCTCTTGAATGAGCCTTGGGATCCCTAAAGTATGATTTATGGTTTTGCTTTAGTAGTATGACATGTATACTTGCTTCCATGTACTTAGGTGAACCATATATATGTGTTTGAATGCTGGATTAGCTAATGGTATTATTTGAATCTCATTCTTCCCCTATCTTAACTAACCATAGCCAGGTAAAACTTAAGAAAGAGAATATGATGAGCAAAAGCCTTAGGAAGTGCATTTTTGGCAATTGAGCTTTGTTAAAAAGATGTTGATGCATATATGAATATATACAAACACATTTAAAAGTGCTAGACTATGGTATAGAGACCATTAATAGGTTGTAATATGTGATGTAATGCAATTTGGCACCTTCAATTCCTATATGTACATGTGTATTTTTGGATGTGAAAAGGTGATTTTAAGTTGTATGGCAATTATAACATCTTAGACCAGCCATGAATGATGTATTTATGGATCGAAACTTGCTCAAAAGAAAAAAAAGGCATTTTAGAGCTCATTTGGTACCTTTTGGAACCATAATTTGGTCTATTTGAGTCATAAAATGTCCCTTCACCCTTAATAACACAAATAAGTGAGTCTTGGGTTGAATTTTGATAGGCAACTAGAGGACATTAAGAACTTTCCATAGAGCTCAAGGTCATAATTTTTGAAACTCTATAGAATATTTTATGAATTTTTGAATACAATAACAGCAACAACAAAAGTCTTTTCCCACTAAGTGGGGTGGACTACATGGATCAATCGACGCCATAAACACCTATCGTAAATCATATTTTTAGACAAATCATTTAAATCTAAATCTCTCATAATAATTTTTCCTATAGTTTTTCTTAGTCTTCCTCTACCTCTAATTATTGGACTATTCTCCATCTCATCTACTCTCCTAACTGGGGCTTCTATAGGTCTCCTCCCGACATGACCAAACCATCTAAGTCTTGATTTTATAATCTTTTCTACAATATGTGCGACTTTCACTTTCTCTCTAATGTATTCATTTCTAATCTGATCTCGTCTAGTGTGTCCACTCATCCAACGCAACATTCTCATATATGCAACATTGAACTTATTCTCTTGTTGACTTTTTATTGCCCAACACTCAGTTCCATATAATATTGCAGGTCTTATAACTATACAGTAGAATTTACCCTTAAGTTTGAGTGGTACTCTTCTATCATAAATAACACCTGAAGCACTCCTCCACTTCATCTACTCCGCTTGAATCCTATATGTTACGTCTTCTTCTATTTTCCCATTATGTTGTATGATAGATCCAAAATATTTAAATCGTGTAACTTGTGGTATAATATGTTCTCCAATTTTCACTTCTGCACTAGAAGTGGTGTGTCTCTTACTAAACTTACACTCTATATACTCCATTTTACTTCTACTTAAATGAAATCTATGAGTTTCCAAAGCTAATCTCCACCTCTCCAACTTCTCATTCATTTCCACTCTCGATTCTCCAATTAAGACAATATCGTCTTCAAAAAGCATACATCGTAGCACTGGCTCTTGGATATATTCAGTAAGCACATCCAATACTAGATTAAAAAGATAAGGGCTCAGAGTTGACCCTTGATGTAGACCAATAGTTATTGAAAAATCTTCTGTAGGTCCACCTTTTGTTACTACCTTAGTTGTAGCCTCATCATACATATCTTATATTGCTCGAATATAAGCTATATGAACTCTTTTTTTCTCCAGAGCCTTCCATAGAACCTTTCTTGGTACTCTATCATATGCTTTTTCTAAATTGATAAACACTATGTGTAACTCTCTTTGATTCTCTCAATATCGTTCAATTAATATTCGCAACAAATATATTGCTTCCATAGTTGACCTTCCTGGCATAAAACCAAATTGATTCTCCGTAACTTGGGTCTCTTTCCTTAATCGTCGCTCAATTACTTTTTCCCATAATTTCCTAGTGTGGCTCATGAGCTTAATTCCTCTATAATTTGCATAATTTTGAATGTCTCCCTTACTCTTATAAATAAGAATTAAAGAACTTCTCCTCCACTCATCTGGCATTTTCTTAGATCTCATAATTTCATTAAATAACTTTGTAAGCCAACTTATACCTTTCACTCCTAAACCCTTCTATACTTCAATAGGTATATTATCCGGTCCAACTGCTTTGCCACTTTCCATTCGCTTTAATGCTTCTTTTACCTCTATCTCACTAATCCTATGATAAAAGGTATAATATGATCCTCTTCTCTAGTGTCTAATCTATCCGATTGCAATGAAATCTCGTGGCCTTCATTAAAAAGCCTATAAAAATAACTCTTCCACCGTTCTCTAATATCTCGTTCCGGGACCAAGACTTTCCCTTCTTCATCCTTAATGCATTTTACTTGGTCCATGTCTCTTGTCTTTCTTTCCCTACTTTTAGCTAACTTGTAAATATTTCTTTCTCCAACTTTAGTACCTAAAGATTAGTATAACCCATCGAATGCCCTCATTCTCGCTTCGCTCACTGCTTTCTTAGTATCTTTCTTAGCTACTTTATATTTCTCCCAATTTTCATTACTATTACATAATGACCACACTTTATAACACTACCTCTTTACTTTAACCTTATCTTATACGCTTGCATCCCACCACTAGGATTCTTTATCTCTAGGTCCAAAACCTTTTGATTCACCTAATATTTCCTTTGCCACTTTCCTAATCTCTTTAGCCATTCCATTCCACATATCATTAGTACTTCCTTGTATTTCCCAAGGTCTTTCCTCCACAATCCATCTCTGCACATTCTTTTCTTTGTCCCCCTTTAGTTGCCACCACTTAGTCCTTAACACCCTATTTTTGCCTTTGCTTTTACTATCCTCTTAACTCATACATCCATAACCAAAACTCTATGTTGAGTAGTTAAACTCTCTCCAGGTATAACTTTATAATCCATGTAAAGTTTTCTATCTGATTTCCTTATAAGAAAGAAATTAACTTGAGAACATACCCTTCCACTTTTGTACGTGATAAGATGTTCCTCACGCTTTCTAAAACAAGTGTTAGCTAATATGAGATTGAACGTCAATGAAAAGTCTAGAATAGTTTCACCCTCTGCATTTGGTTCCCTTATACCATGTCCTCCATGAACACCCTCGTAATCTGAAGATACACTTCCCACATGACCATTTAGATCCCCTCCTAGAAAAATCTTTTCTCCTAATGGTATTTCCTGAACTAAACATTCTAAATCCTCCCAAAACTTTACTTTGTGATATTCTTCTAATCCTACTTGTGGTGCATAGGTGCTAATAACATTAAAGATTTCCTTTTCCACTACTAACTTTAATGTAATGATTCTATCTCCTAACCTTTTTACATCCACTATAACATTTTTCCAAAACTTATCTACAATTATACTTACCCTATTTCTTGATTTAGCCTTCCCAGTGTACCAAATTTAAAAACTCGAAGTGTTTAATTCTTTCACTTTTTTTCCTACCCATTTAGTTTCTTATAAATACATAAAATTAATCTTCCTCCTAATCATAGTATCTACTATTTTCATTGACTTACCCGTAAGTGTACCTATATTCCAAGTCCCAAAACGAATCCTACTTTCATGAACTAACTTCTTTACCCACATTCGTTCACAAAAATGTGGAAGCCCTTGCTTATTTTTCACTACACTCAGGCGACAATGCAGCAGCTCTTGCTCATTTGTCACTGTACTCAAGCTATATAGTACGTTACTTCCGGCAACACCTTAATATTATGTTTAATATATCGATTGTCCATGTCATAAAGATTCGACAAAGTTTTACATTAGCTGTCGATTGCCTAACACAACCCTCTTCTTTTTTTCGAGCTTGGGACCGGCTATGAAAAATAATTTGCATCAAGGCTCGTCATAGGCAGATTTATGAATTTTTAAATATGGCTGAATTATGTAGAATTGTTGCAGTACTATTTATATGGTTTGTTTTACATTTTGTAGTTTTTAAGAGACCAAATGGACTCATTTTGACCAAAATTTTTTATAATAGATAGCTCTTATCTCAAACTTTCTAAAGACACCAAATTTGCATTAATTGAGTTGTGTAATTCTTGTTATAAATTTTTTATATTAAGTCACTATTATGTGCTATATGGTTTAAAACGTGCATATGGCCAAATATATAGATTTGGTACTTTTCTATGAGATAATTTGAGCATAACAAATTGATTGAGTATGAATTTGAGGAATGAAATGATGAAAATCCTTGTTTGGGCATAATTGTGTTATTTGAGACTTTTAATAACAAGAAATTCTGATGCTAAAGGTGAATATGACAATTTGCTATCAAAAGACAAAGATAATATGGAATATATACATAATATATGATGTATGACAATTATCATGAAACTTTTGCACTAGTATCTCACAAAGATTCAATTCAAACCCTTATTTCATTAGTAGTACCAACTTGATATGAAATTAGCTTTTTAGAATGGAAAATTGGAAGAAGAGATTTATGTTCAACAACCTGATGGCTTTGTCATAAAAGGTGAAAAAGATAAGGTGCACAAGCTAAATAAGGCTAGAACAAATTATGTAACTCTCAACTACTTAGTTCTTTTTTTAACTATCATGGTTCATCAAGTCCATTTACTCATTTAGGTAGTTACTAAATCTAAAAAATTTGAAATACATTCATTTTCCTTTTCATAATTCCATGTACTTCTAATTTTAGTGGACAATGCATTGGTAATCCTTCATTACCAATTTATCTTATCATTAAAAGCTATCAACTTACATTAAATTCTGAGGAAAATCCAGCAAAGTTTTCCCTTATAAACTTAGCGATCCAAATCAATTAAATGGTCACATTTTAGCCTAAAACTCACATACATAGAATATGCAAGCAATAGTATGATCAAATAAAACTAACTGATCATACATCTTCATCTAATACTATATAAACTTAAACTAAAGTTACATTACTATTTAACATCATACTAGTTCCCATTCTACATCATTAAGGAGTTAAACTCAATATATAAATTTATTATAATATTACAACAAAATCATATACATATATGTTCCATAAAGGCTCTATCTCAGACATTATTTTGTTTCCTTTCCTTTGCGAGCATGAGTGCTTCAACCTAGCATTGGTTAGTGGAAAAAATAGAAATATAGGTGAAATTTAGGTGAATCTCAATAGCTATACTCAAATCACCATTGCATGCATGAGATAATTAAGCAAGAATAATGCATGTATAGTGATGATGCCTTAGTCGCTTAAGCACTCAATTAAACTAAGATTGATTTAATATAGTATAGGTCAACCTTAGGTCATTCTTCCTAAGGAGCAATTTAGGGATAAGTTTAAATTGATTTTAGGTGATTATTTGATGCTTCTATTTTATGCAAATTCTAGAAAACTATCTTTACGCTAAATGCAAAATTAATTGAACTAAATGCATGCAAATGGGGGTTTTAATTAAGAAATTAAATTTCAACTGAAAGAGAAAAACTAAACAAGTCATTAAACTAAATTGTTCTGAATTGAGATTAAAGTGATTGTGAAAATGCAAAGAACAAACAGGAGGCAACCAAGGTTTTGCAAGGGAATTTCGGCTCTCATCACTCACCAAAGATTGATAGAGACCAAGAGAGAAGTGATTAGACAGTAGACCAATGAATTTAATTAACTTAATCTAAGGATAGGAAACCCTAAGCTTAAATGCACATCACTTGACTTAACTAGGAAACCCTTAGCTAATTCAAGTAATTTGCAAGTAATTAAGCCAATTAAATTTATCAAATCCTTCAACAATTGGATTCAATTAATTCTATAAAATTTGGTTTTAATTACCTTATTGAATAATTAAGCAATTATACTATCCAATTCAACAATCAAGTAGTGCAAGAGACCAAGATATGCAATTAAGATCACAATATTAATCAAATTAATGCAAGAGAACTTAAATATCAATCCAATCGACATTATAAGGTCTAGAAACCAAAATTCCAGCAGCTACAAAACATAATTCCAATCCTAAATAACACCAATTCCAATTACAATCCAAGATAAAATCATGGTCCAACCTAAAACTAGGTCTCAACATTCAATCCACATAGAAATTTCCAAAACTAAAAAATCTCTGAGTTCTTGAAATTGAAAGAGGAAAATGTAGGAAGAAAAAAAAAACTCCCCCCAATGATCTTCAATCTATGTAATTCAAGAGCTCAAGCCTTCCTCCTCCATGCTCCACCTTGGTGCCACCCTTCCTTAAGCTTCTATGGATTTTGTTCCTCTACACTCCTTCAACCTTGCTGCCATGAAGAGATGATGAAGGAAAATAGTGATGAATAATGGTGGTTCAGTGTCCTCTCCTTGTTGAAGTCCAGAGGCAAAGAAGAATGAAGACTCAGCAGCTCCTTTAGTGTCCCCAGAGTCCGGTCCAAAGAAGGAGAAAGGAATGAAAATCTGGTCCAAGGAGAGAGAAAAGTCATCTAGGTCTGAAGGGCCAAAGAGAAAATTAAGAAGAAGCAATAATTCCTCCCTCCAGTTGCTGGCGTTCTGTGCGTCCAGGTCTGAAGGGAAAAGATGAATCGAAGAAGCAGCAAATCCTCCCTCCCAGGTGTCTCTCTGTGTGACATCCAGAAAAAATCGAAGAAATCAATTGAAGAAGCAGCAGCCTCCAGGTCTGGCGTCCTCCCCGTGAAGTCTGAAGAAGGAAAAAAAATGAATGAAGCAGCTGCTCAATCGTGCTCCAGCGCCTGGCGCTCTTTCCCGTCTCCCCTCCAGTTTTCTCAGCGTCTCAAGTGCTCCAGGCGCTGGATGAATGAATCAAGTAGCTCTTTTTCCCAGCGCCTCTCTCTGCAGTCCCTACTGTGTTGTCCGAAAAAAGTGAATCAATCTAGTAGTAATTCGTCTCTCCCAGTTTTTGGTGTCTTTGCTCCCTCCAGACTGAAAGGAAAAATCCACAAATGAAGCAGCCAATCTCCTTCTAGTTTTCGGCGCCCTGACCCCCTGATTCCTCTCCAAAAAAAAAAAAAATAAACCTAATAGATTCTATTTACAAAAATGCCATTATCAAGCTATTAAATAAGAATAAAAAATTTTGCTCCAATCTTGACCCTTGATCCATTTTAAATCTTCAATTCACTTGCCTAAAAATTATCTTCACCATTGATTCCTAATTTATCTTCAAAAATATGCACAAATTTAATAACTATTTTAAAGATTGGAAACATTCAACCCATCAAAGGAAATATGGAAAATAAAATATTATCAATTTAAATCCAAAAATTCTCTTAATTAATTCAAAATTATATTATTTTCCAAAATTGACCAAAAATTCAAATATTGTATAATAAATCCATTTAAGCTCAAATTAATCATTAAAAACAATAATAAATGTGAAAAGAAAATATATAAATTAGCACTTATCAATTCCCCCACACTTATCTCTTTGCACTCCTGGGCAAAGCAAAGCAAAATCAAGGAAAAACAAAAGGAATAAAACAAAACTGCAAAAAGTGAACGTTCTAATCACAAGCCAAAAGTAAATCGAAACATTCAACATCTTTCTTATCCAAGTAATCATTACATGCATTAAGATTAAAGACACCATGGTAATTAACTTGACAAGGGAAAACCCAAGCTAGCAATCCCTTACCAAAGGTACTATGTATATCACTCTCACCCAAAAGTGTTTAGGCTTGTATGTACACTCAAAACTAACCTATCCAAATCTCTTTTCAAAAGCTTGACAAAAATGTAAGCTCTCCACCACTAACAAGAAAATGCAAACATAAATCAAAAGGGCTTTATTAGGTTGTACTGGGTTAAGGTTAAGAAAAAGGAAGGGTCAAATGATAAGAAAAACTAAAATTGAATACCTTAGGAGAATGAAAAGCAATGCCACATAAGATAATATGGAATGAAAGAAACAAAACAAACAAAACTTGGATAGGGCCTTTATTCTTTTCCCTTTTTTTTTAATTATCATTTTTGTTTATTTCTATTTATTCCTTTCTTATTATTTTTTCTTTCTTTGAATATATACATTTATTCTTTCTTTGTTTTTTTTTTCTTGTATATACTTGTTTTCTTTCAACTTCTTTTTTCTCTTTCTTTTTTATCCAAATTCCAACTATTTACATATTCTTTCATCTAAAACAAGCAAATTAATATGCTAACAACTCCCAAGACATTCAACAAGGGTAGGAAAAATATTTATTTTTAATGGCTATGGGTTTGGGTTAAAATAAGGGATAAAATGCATGAAAGGGTAGGTTTTTTTTCTTTCACTAGATAAAAACAAAATGAATGCCTTTATCATTTCTATGTATGCAAATGCACCAAATGTGGTCTCAAACAAGATTTAAGCCAAGCTCTAGAGCAAGAAATAGATAGGTGGTATACACACATGAAAAAAATATGCAATAGGCTCAAAAATCTCACTAGGTCATGACTACTAACCTAGATCTACCTAAGTCAGAACAATTGCCATTTAGCTTTATCTACTCAAAACATGATCAATTGCTCTTCAAATCAAGAATGTATCATATCCAAGCCACTTGAAGCTTGCAATTGTCACATTCAAAACAAAATTTTTATAAATTTCCAAAAAATTTCTATATTTTTTTCTTTTTTTTTTTTCAAAAATTTGCTTTTGACAACACCAAAAACTGTACAAACCAAAAACTCAACAAAACTATTTACAAGCAAAATTAAATCATCCCTCCCCCACACTTAAACAATACATTATCCTCAATGCATAGCAAACAGAGCAAATCATGGACAAATATCATCCAGCACAGCCCAGCTTAGTAATATGACAATGCAAAGTAAAAAGAGTAAAGGGAAGGAATACGACCAGGGTTATATGGCATCCTGTAATGCAGCAACCTCCACTGCTTGAGTAGGGTATCCTTCATAGAAAGGTTTCAAGCGGTGCCCATTGACCTTGAAGCATCTCTCGGTTGGCTCTCTTTAGATCTCTACAACTCCATAAGGAAAAACATTAGTAACAATAAAAGGGCCCTCCCATCTAGAGCGGAGCTTTCTAGGCATTAACTTCAATCTAGAAACATAAAACAACACTTTTTGGCCCACTTGAAATTCTTTCCTCATTATAAACTTGCCATGGATAGCTTGGGTTATCTCCTTGTAGATCCTAGAATTTTCATAGGCTTCTCTTCTTATCTCCTCAAGCTCTTGCAATTGCAATTTCCTTTCAACACCAGCACTGGCAAGATCTAGGTTGTACCTTTTAACCACCCAATATGCCTTGTGCTCCACCTCTACCAACAAATGACACACTTTCCTAAAGATTATCTAGTATGGAGACATTCCAATAGAGCTCTTATATGTTGTGCGATATGCCCAAAGTACATCATCTAACCTCTTGCTCCAATCCTTTTGGTTGGGTTGCACAGTCTTCTTTAAAATGAGCTTGACTTCTCTATTAGAGATCTTTGCTTGGCCATTCGTTTGAGGGTGATACGGAGTAGCCACCTTATGCATCACACCATACTTGCTAAGCAAGCTTTGCATACTCTGATTGGAAAAATGAGTGCCTTGATCACTGATGATGGCTCTTGGAATCCCAAATCTACAAAAAATGTAAGACCTGACAAAAGAAACCACTACAGAAGAATCATCAGTATGAGTGGGGATTGCCTCAACCCACTTTGACACATAATCCATAGCCAACAGAATGTAAAGATAGCCAAATGAAACAAGGAAAGGCCCCATGAAATCTAAACCCAAAACATCAAAAACTTCACAGAACAAAAGGGGTTATTGAGGCATCTCTTGCTTCCTAGAAAGATTACCCATAAATTGACATCTTGAACAATTTTTACAAAACACATGGGCATCATGGAAAAGGGTAGGCCAAAATAACCCATTACCTAACACCTTTCTAACGGTACGCTTAGCACTAAAATGTCCCCCACATGCAAGAGTGTGACAAAAATGCAATATGGACTCATGCTCATGCTCTAGAACACATCGCCTAATCACTTGATCACTACTTATATGCCACAAATCAAGATCATCCCAGATATAGTACCTAGCCTCTCTCTTAAATTTATCTAACTGGTTTTTATTCAAATGAGCAGGAAAAACAGATGCAGCTAAATAATTGGCTATATCAGCATACCAAGGAACAGACATACTAACCACACAGAGCCTATCATCAGGAAAATCATCTAAGGGTAGAGAAGATGTTACCAAAGGTGTCTCAATCCTACTTAGGTGCTCAGCTACCATATTCTCTACACCACTCTTGTCACAGATCTCCACATTAAACTCTTGTATCAATACTACCCATCTAATCAAGCGAGGTTTGGAGTCCAGCTTCTTGAACAAGTACTTGATAGCTGAGTGATCTGTAAAGATGATCACCTTCGTGTGGATAATGTAAGATCAAAATTTCTCTAGCCTAAAGACAATTGCAAATAACTCCTTCTTCGTGGTGGTGTAATTAGCCTGAGTAGAATCCAATGTTCTTGAGGAATAGGCTATGACATGTTGTTTCTCCACTCTTTAGGCAAGAACTGCACCTAGTGCATAATCTGAAGCATCACACAAGAGCTCAAATGGAAGGTTCCAATCAGACGGTCAAATGATGGGAGGTGTAGTAAGTCTCTTTTTCAACTCATCCCAAGCACACCTGCAAGCATCATCAAAATTAAAACCCATATCTTTCTGCAGTAAATGAGATAATGGCAATGCTATCTTACTAAAATCCTTAATGAATCTCTTGTAAAATCTAGCATGCCCAAGAAAAGAATGCACATCTTTCACATAAGAAGGATATAGAAGAGATGAAATGATATCAACTTTAGCTTTATCTACTTCAATGCCATCATAAGAAATAACATGTCCTAAAACAATTCCTTTCCTAACCATGAAATGGCATTTCTCAAAATTCAGCACAAGATTATATTTAATGCATATTTTCAAAACCTTATCCAAATCAGCTAAGCATGCATCAAAAGAATCACCATAGACAGTGAAATCGTCCATAAAAATTTTCATGCAATGCTCAAGTAAATCAAAAAATATGGAAACCATGCAATGCTGAAAAGTGCCCAGTGCATTACACAAGCCAAATGGCATGCGTCTATATGCAAAGGTTCCAAATGGACATGTAAATGTGGTCTTATCTTGATCCTCAAGTGCAATACAAATCTAAAAGTATCCTGAAAAGCCATCCAGAAAATAATAATGGGATCTACCAGCAAGTCTCTCTAACATCTGATCAATAAAAGGAAGGGGGTAATGATCATTCCTAGTCACAAAATTTAATTTCCTATAGTCTATACATACCCTCCAACTATTCTGGACCCTAGTAGGAACTAATTCACCCTCATCATTACACATCACAGTAAGACCAGTCTTTTCGGGACTACCTGAATTAGGCTAACCCACTGACTATCAGAAATAGGGTAGATTATACATGCAAAAAGAAGTTTAGAAACCTCTTTCTTTACCACATCAAGAATCAGTGGATTAAGTCGTCTCTGTGGTTGTCGCACAGCTTTGGCACTATCTTCTAGCAAAATCCGATGCATGCATACATCAAGACTGATCCCAGGAATATCAGCGAGAGTCAATCCAATAGCTTTTATCCTTCGCTTTAGTACCTCAAGGAGGCGAATTTCCTCTTCCATGGCTATATCACTAGCTACAATCACTAGTAACTTCTCACCTTCTTCCAAATAGACATATTTCATTGAGTTAGGAAGTGGCTTTAACTCCAAAGAAAGAGCTTGCTCAGCTAAAGGTATAAGCGGCTTCAGATCAATGTCAACCAAACTAGAAACCTGTACTGAAGACTCACAAATAGAAGATGAGACTTTCCTAACTTGGGAATCATCAGTAGAAACAGTGATAGCAGAAAAATCAGGAAATACATCACAATCCACTTAATCATCAACAGAAGTAGTGCCATCAGTAGCACTCAAATCCAAAACAGAATTAAAAACAACCTCTAAATCAGAAACATGATCAATACTAATTAACAACTCAGAATAAGGTGATGAACACATATCAACCTCATTTATAGCATCAATCACACTAAGTAACTGAGAAAATCCATCTGAATCAATGGAAGTGGTAGATAAATGATCACTAGTACCACCACTACAATGAATAGGCACAGAAACATCATCTCTAGCATGTCTAGCACTCTCAATAAAATCAGTGAAAACATCAATATCAGCAAGATCTATACCAGTGCAAGCATCACAACCATCAATTCTAGGACATGAACAAGAGATAGAATCATCTAAACTAATAATATCACATGATCTACTCAGCATGCTATCTCTAAAGTCCATAGCAGTATCATCAACAAGCATATCAATGAGACTAACCCCTGTCTCAGCACAATCATCCAATGGGTGTCTCATAGAATCAAGTACATCAAATCTAATGATATTCCTAGCAAATTCCATAGTTAAAGTACCAACATATACATCTATCACAGCCCTAGCAGTTTTAAGGAAAGGCCTACCTAAAATCAAAGACGAATGTCCTTTTTGCTTAAACCTACTATCATCCATATCAAGAACATAGAAGTCTGCGGGGAATATAAAATCTTTTACCTTAACCAGGACATCCTCTAAGAGTCCTTCTGGGACTACACAGCGTCTATCAGCAAGGGAGGCAATCAGGCTAGTTGGCTTGAGATCTACTCCATGAAGTTAAGAAAAGACTAATTTTGGCATAACATTGATTGCTACTCCTAGATCCGCCAAAGCATCTGAAAACTCAATGTCACCAATGGTGCATGGTATGAGGAAACTACCAAGATCCTTACACTTCACTGGCATTGGCATCTGATAAAGAGAAGAGACAACTGCTTCTAAATCAACTTTATCATCATGCTTAAGCCTTCTTTTTATGGTGCACAACTCCTTAAAAAACTTTGCATACTTAGGCACTTATGCAACCAAATCAACTAATGGAACATTGATCACCACCTTTTTGAAAATTTCATAGACCTCTTTAAACATCTCTGCTTCCTTCTTTCTCCTCTCGGTCTTAGCTACCCTAGTAGGAAAGGGTAGAACCTGTCTACTCAATTCCTCCTCTTTCTTCTCTTGCTCATCCTGTGGCGCCACTTGTGTTTTTGCTAAAGTGGACTTATCCTGTGATGTAGAGGTAGAAGGAGAATCATCAATGATGGCATCCTTGTCCTTGGAAGCATAGGTGGCAATAAGATCTGCAAAGGTGACTGTCTTGCCACTTCTAAGAGAGATAGCATTAACTCTACCATGATTAAGATTCTGTTGGGTCCCAACATTAGGATTAACTACCACTTGGGATGGAACCTTGACTCTGTATGTTACTAATTGCATTAGATAACTGCCCAATTTGAGTCTAAAGAGTTGGAATCCCTTGTCTATGTTGCAAATCCTTTTGTTGATGTTCCTTCTCTGTTTGGTCTAACCTATCCATTAAAAGCTTTATCATAGTATCCATCTTGTTTTCTAACCTTGAACTCTCTTCTTGAATAGGCACAGTTTGCCTAACTGGTTAGAACACATGACCACTAGACCTAGCACCCTAATTGAACCGTGGTTGTTGAGGTTGGCCACTACCATATCTAAGGTTTGGGTGATCACGCCATCCAGGATTATATGTAGTAGAATATAGATCATATTTCTGGCCACCTTGATTCATAGGCTTAGAAGAATACATAGCATTGCAAGGCTCAGCTTTATCATTCAAGAATGGGCAAGCATTAATAATGTAACAACCAGAAAAAAGAAAGAAGAAGAAAAAAAAAGAAAAGAAAGAAAAAAGAAGAAAAGCTAAAAATTTTTGAAGGGCTGAAAATTTTCTAAGTCTGCTAGCTACAGCCTAGCTATAGCGAATGTACCTGTTCGTTATAGCGAGAAATGGTCTAGCTATAGCGAGAGTGCCTTCTCACTATAGCAAAAATGCTTCTAGCTATAGCGAGTGCGGGCACCCCATACAAAAACCAGGGTGTTGCTCGCCGTAGCGCACGCTGTAGCAAAGGCAGGGGTCTGGGATTGATACGAGCTCGTTGTAACGAGGGTTATGGCTCGCTATAGCGAGGGTTAGTTCGGAAAAGAGTGAAAAAAGAGGATTTGAGTTATTAAAGCACCCCAACCCCTCCTTTCACTTTGTAACCTACTTAAGCTCCCTCTAAGACAGAGAAAAGGGCAGAGGAGAGAGAGAGAGAAACCTAGAGAAGGAAGAAAGAACAAAAAAAGGTAAGATTTGCATGGCTTTTCTCTTAGAATATTGTTCTTCTCCCTTTGCCCTCTCTTCCTATAGTTTTGATTATTGAAGTAGTTAAGTTTGAAGCTTGGTTCAGAAGAGGGAGAGTGGAAAAACCCTTTTGAAGAAGACCAAAACCCACATACCTTTACTTCTTCTCCTTGCTTTCCTTTCTTGAGAGCTTGAGAGAGGAAGGATAGTAGGTGAATTTCTAGTGAGAGAAAGAACCCCTAGCTCTATAAGCTTAGTAGGGTTTACTAGAAAGAAATCCTTAGCTTATGAATAAAGTGTTAAGAGAGTAATTCCATGCTTCTTGTGTGTTTAGGCTCAAGAGAAGCACTCCCATCTAGAGGTAATTGTGAAACCAACAAGGGAGGAGACAAATTGAAAGGAAAAGTTAGTGAATAGCCAATAAGGTAGCTCTCTCCACCTTCTCTCATGCATGAGTGTGTGCTTACCTTGTCTTACATGTGTGTATGTATGTTTTTAAACCATGAAAAGTATGCTAGCATGATGATGTCTCATGTATTTCAATGATATTTTATGTGATTTCTTGGGTTTGCTTGAGTATGGAAAAGCCAACAACCCTTTAGCCATGGTGAGGATGAGCCAAGAACCCTAAAGTTGGTTGAGACAAAGCAAAGAGTCTCCCAAAAGTGAGGTTGACTCCCAAAAGTAAGGGTTGAGTCTAAGAACCTCTTAAAGAATGGGTGAGGCAAGTCCAAAATTCACAAGTGAATGGGTGAGGCTAATCCATTTACTTGGCAAGCTTTTGATTGTTATGTATGGCCTACTCAAATGTTAAAAATGATTTTCTTATGTTTTTCACATGCTAATATGCCCATGCATACATTGTGAGACTTGTTTGCATGCTTTATGTATGTTTGAATGAGAGATGAGCTATTGAGATTCTTTGAATCTCACTCCTCCTCTCCACCATCCTAACATGCTAGGTGGACCAAGTGAGATAAGAGATGGGAGCCACCAAGCTTGAAGCTAGGGGATTCGGTCAAGGAATTGTAAAAGGGCCATTTTGGCACTATTTTGTAGTTATGTTAAAGGATTTAATTTAATGATGTACATGATGTAGCACTTGTAAATAGATGTACTTAATGTATATATATGAGAATTGAACTTATAGTGCATGATGTAGCAAGTTTTGGAATGAATGGCAAGATCTTAGTATTGCCCACATGGGTGTATGTGTTGGTGTGGAAGAGTGAGTTTTGCAAATATGGGTTGTTAGACATTTGAACCATATTTGATAGCCTATATTGATGCTTTCCCACGTGCTCATAGAGCCTTAGAGGTAGGAGAAGCAAAGTTGGACCCCATTATCCCTCTTTGAACACAAGAAATGGTCACTTTGCCTCATGATGTCCAAGTCTAACCAAATGACCTCTCCTTGCCTTGAAATTTGGCATGTCACTAGATCTTGTTTAGAGATTTTTGGGAAACTAAATATCAAGTCATTTTGAGGTCTATATAATTTTCTATGATTTTTCAAAGTTGGTATCAGAAATTCAGAATTACATAGGCATTGTTCATTTGGTCAGATGTGGAATCATGTCATCCGAGGAGCAAACGTGATCCAATGGCTACAAAATTTTATATGCAGAAACTAGACAGTCACAGTGACTTGTAGCAACTAGAATCACCTCATTTGGAGGTCTAGAGAGGAAGATATGCATTTTTGAAGGTTCTGCCCAGTATCAGACATCTTGTCTAACCCGAGGTACTGTTCCATCGATTTCTAAGAGGTTGGATTGATGAACTGATCTGAAGACATTTTTTATCTCTAGTTAACATCCATATATTTCCATAGTGGTATTATTTGTAAACATTTGGATTTTTTTGGAATTAGTTGGACATTTTTGAAGTCCATATCAGTAAACTGTGACAGTAACAGGACCCCCTCCGACCATCAGATGATTTCGGATGTCAAACGCTTGGTGTGTTAGATTTTAAGACTTCCACATATTTTTAGTATGAAGTAGACATCCTACTATTTCCAGAATGACTGAGATTATATGTTTTTGATTTTTCTGGATTTAATTGTGATTTTTCCAAACTTTGCCCAGAAATGAGGCCAAGTATGGCCGAAAATGAATATTCATGTCTCATATCCCTTTTTGCTTTCCATGGGTTTAAAGCATGTTTTTGGGATTGAAATAAGTTGTAATGGTGAAATTAAATATGAGGATGCATAGAATGAGCTCACTCGGTCCATGTGACACTGAAATGCATTTTAACCATGCTAAAGTGTTAAGAAAGTGTAAACATCTAAGGAAGGGAGATCTCACTTTAGTCTTGCTAGATGTATATGAGCATGACAGAGACATGATGAGTATGAGCTAGAAATTATGGTGTTACAAATTGTAACACCATAATAACTTATTTCCAATTCATCTCCCTCTAGGCTTGATTCCATATGATTTCCCAAGAAAACGACCAAAACCGTGGTATTTTACTACTTTAAGTCGGGGTTTAATTGGTCATATTTTGCCCCGTGGGTCCCATGAATCCATCATTTACAACCTATACTCAATTACCATTTATAAAAGTTGTACATAGTCTCAAATAACTCATAAACCACGGGTATGAAGCCAAAGACCAAGAAAATGTGATTTCTCAAATGAGCCCATAAGTCAGATTTTTGGCTCCAACTTTGGAAAATCATAACTAATTCTAGAAAAATGGAAATCAAGAAAATCATAGCTCTCTGGAAATACTTGGATGTTAAATTTACACTAAAAATAACTTCCAACCACAATCTCCACTTTTGGACCATCTTTGACATAAAAAAAGAGACAGAGGTCCGGCTGTCCCTGATACTGGTGCAGTTTACTGTCATGAACTTTGAAAATTCGTAATTAATTCCAAAAGAATCCAATATGGGAAAACTATACCAATTTAGAAAGATAAAGATTTTAACTAGAGGAAAAAAATAAAGAGCTCTTGGACCTCGAAAACCGATGGAACAGTAATGAAGGTCAGAAAGCTTCCTTGATACTGATACAGAACTTCAGATAGTCGTTTCTCTCTCTACAGACCTCCAATTGAGGTGCTTCTAGTTGGTATAGGTCACTGTGGATATCTAGTTTATACTCATAAAATTTCATGACAATTGGACACCATTTGGTCCATAAATGACATTGATTCATTTTCGGACTTATTGCACAGTACCATGATCAAACCATTAAAATTTCTAAATTTCAACAATTCGCCAAATATTCCCTAGACCTCCAAATATTACCCACTTTAGCTTCTCAAGAAGCTCTCAATAGACTCTAGAGGCATACTAAATTTCATATCAAGAAGAGCTCATCTAGTCATACTTTGACAGAGCTCACAAAATTGACGGTTTTGGCACCCACAATGGTTCATAATGGGTCCAAATGGCCTCCCACATGCTTTAGCATCTCTTGGGCAAGTTTGAAAGTACAAACATAGCATATATGAATAGCCCAAGTGATCCAAGTCATCATAGATTTCAAAATCATTATGTTACGGAACAAAATGCACTATCACATGTAAGCCACAAAAAGGCCAAATTCTACATTCTCATTGCTTTGGCTCTTTACACACTTCATACATCATCTATACATATGTTTACATGTGCTCACATATTTACAACTCAAAAATAATAGGTGCATCTTCATTATGGCACCTCTTTACAACAAAAGAACCAAAAGAGCTATACAATTCTCTAAACATTCTCAACTAAACTCCTTGGTGTGCACTTGATTCTCCTTGAGCTCCACCTAAGATGTTAAGATAGGAGAGGGAAGGGGGTGAGATTTAGGGAATCTCAATAGCTCATACTCATTCAAGAAGCAATCAAGATATATAAACCAGTCAAAGCATGCAAACAAATCACAATAACACAATATATGTGTTTCATGCCATGCCAAGAATAGGCTCCAGGGACTTTCGGTCTAGCCTCACCTGAGCATTAGGACTTTTGGATTGGCCTCACCCTTGGTTTAGGGACTTTTGGCTCCACCTCACTCGTCTCAAGGGACTTTCGGCACCACCTCACCCGAGCAATTTCCACAATTCATATCATAAACATATTGGTACCAATGCATCAAGGCAACATCAATGGCATATCTCATCATACAAGCACATACACAAACATACAATGACTATTACATATCCAAGAGTGCAACAAGAAAGAGTAGAGAGCTACCTTATCAGCTAATACAAGTCTTCCCTTTCAATTTCTCTTCTCCCTTCTTGATTTCACACTCACAACTAGATGGAGTTGCTTCCTTTGAGCCTAAGCATAACAAAGAGCATGGGATTATTCTCTCATAACTCAAATAAACACTCACAAAGCTAAAGGGGCTCTACATCGAGACAAACCCCTACTACTCATGTAAGAAACTAGGGATTCTCTCTCTAGAATTCCACTCACTCTCCTTCCTCTCTTAAGCTCTCAAAAAGAAAGCAAAGAAGAAGAATTGAAGCTACATGAGCTCTACCCTTCCTCAAGAGTGGTTTTCTACCTTCTCTCTTTTGAACCAAACCCAAATTAACTACTAAAACCATAGAAAGAGAGGGCAAAGGGAGAAGAATAACATGCTAGGGAGAAAAGCTATGAAAATCTCAAGATTACTTTCCTCTTTGCTTGTTCTCCTTCCTTCTCTAGGTCTCTCTCTCTCTCCACAGCCCTTTTCTCTCTTTTAGTCGAAGCCTAGGTCGGTTTATAGAGAAAGGAAGAGTTTGGAAGTTTAAAAAGGTCAAAATCTCGCTTTTCACACTTTTTTGGACTAACCCTCGTTATAGCGAGCCATAACCCTCGCTACGGCAAGCTCGTATCTGTCCCAGACTTCTTCCTTCGCTATAGCGTACACTATGGCGAGCAGCTCCCTGGTTTTTGTATGGGATGCCTGCACTCGCTATAGTTAGCAGCATTTTCGCTATAGCGAGAAGGCACTCTAGCTATAGCAAACAGGTACATTCGCTATAGCTAGGCTATAGCTAGCAGACTTAGAAAATTTTCAGCTTTTCTTTTCTTTCCCTTTTCTTTTCTCTTTTCTTTTCTTTTCTTTGTCTGGTTATTACACAAATAACATGAGTAGCTAATGAGCAAATAGAGCAAAGTGGGCTAACTAGAGCTGAAGAGTTTGGTTGCGGGGTGAAAGAAGTAGAAGATCCCATAGAATTGGCCATGTTGGAAGGATTATGCAATTGGAGCATAGCCATTTTCTCCATAACAGATGCAAGCTTATCTATCTTGCTCTTAAGACGAGACTCAGAAATTGAGGAATATGACCCAACTTTATTTACTCTAGCTTGTTGTCTAGTACCAAATTATTAAGTATTCTTAGCTTTCTTTTCAATCAATTCCCAAGCAGCATTAACAGTTAAGTGAAGAAGAGCACCTCCAGTAGCAGAATCTAATAAATATCTCTCTAGAGGCAAAAGACCTTCATGAAAATATTGTATCAATAAAGTATCTGGGATTTGGTGATGAGGGCAACTAGATAGCAACGTCTTAAACCGCTCCCAATACTCATGCAAGGACTCCCCAGGCATTTGTCGGCAACCACATATGTCCTTCCTAATAGAGGAAGTGTGAGATGCTGGGAAATACTTCTCCAAAAACATCTTCTTAAGTTGGTCCCATGTAGTTATGAATCCAGGGGGTAGTCGAAGTAACCAGTTCTTAGCAGACCCCTCTAAAGAAAATGGGAAGGCATGCATCTTAATCTGATCCTCAGACACACCACTAGGTCTCATAGCAATGCAAATCATATGAAAAGTCTTCAAATGATTGTATGGATCTTCACCTGCAAGTCCATTAAATTTAGGAAGTAAGTGTATAAATTTAGGTTTCAACTCAAGATCAGTATTAATATCAGGATAATTAATGCACCAATTTCAAAAATGTAGATAAGGTGAAACTAACTCTTTAATGGTCTTAGCAGGAACATTATTATCAGCATTGACATGAGCATACTCTAAACATGCCTGATTATTTATATTTCCCTCATTATCTTTAATTTTAGTTTCAAAATCAGAAGAATCAATATATGACTCAACAAAACAAGATTTAGAAGAACTACTACCTACAAGATTACTAACTTTAACTTTTCTTCACTGATGAAATGTCCTCTCAATTTTAGGATCAAAGTCAAACAATTTTTCAAAAGACGATCGAGTCATAGAACATCAACAAAGTAGGATTAAAGCAGTAAATAAAAAAAATGAAAAATATTCAAACTACTAAAGAAATAAATTCAAAAAAACCTCAAAGACTCAATGCACACTAGGAAACTCAGAAAACACTCAGAAAACACCCACAAAAATTCAAAAAGAAAATCTGGAAAAATAAAAAAATTCAAGAAAAATTTGCAAAAATCAAAGAAAATTCAGAAAAGTGGTCAAAACGATTGAATTTGCCTAAAAATACTAGACCTAATACTAAAAGGTATTAGTCTTACTCAAAACACCCAAAATCTTAAAATAACAAAGATCAGAATTTTCTGGGCAATGACAAACAAAATTTCAGAATAGAACACTTAGAAAAATTCAACCGAAATGACAAAATCAGAAATCAAGAAAACAGGGAAAAACACCTAAAAACTCAAACTTAAACCATTGCTCCCCGGCAACGGTGCCAAAATTGATGATGCCTTAGTTGCTTAAGCACTCAATTAAACTAAGATTGATTTAAATAGTATAGGTCAACCCTAGGTCATTCTTCCCAAAGAGCAATTTAAGGGTTAGTTTGAATTGATTTAAAGTGATTATTTGATGCTTGCTATTTTATGCAAATTCTAGAAAACTATCTCTATGCTAAATGCAAAATTAATTGAACTAAATGTATGCAAATGGGGGTTTTAATTAAGAAATTAAATTTCAACTGAAAGAGAAAAACTAAACAAGTCATTAAACTAGATTGCTCTGAATTGAGATTAAAGTGATTATGAAAATGCAAAGAACAAATAGGAGGCAACTAAGGTTTTGCAAGGGAATTTCGGCTCTCATCACTCACCAAAGATTGATTGAGACTAAGAGAGAAGTGATTAGACAGCAGACTAATGAATTTAATTAACTTAATCCAAGGATAGGAAACCCTAAGCTTAAATGCACATCACTTGACTTAACTAGGAAACCCTTAGCTAATTCAAGTAATTTACAAGTAATTAAGCTAATTAAACTCATCAAATCCTTCAACAATTGGATTCAATTAATTCTGAAAAATTTAGTTTTAATTACTTAATTGAACAATTAAGCAATTATACTACCCAATTCAATAATCAAGTAGTGCAAGAGACCAAGATATGCAATTAAGATCACAATATTAATCAAATTAATGCAAGAGAACTCAAACATTAATCTGATCAACATTATAAGGTCTAGAAACTAAAATTCCAGCAACTACAAAACATAATTCTAATCCCAAATAATACCAATTCCAATTACAATCCAAGATAAAATCATTGTCTAACCTAAAACTAGGTCTCAACATTCAATCCACATAGAAATTCCTAAAACTAGAAAATCTCTAAGTTCTTGAAATTGAAAGAGGAAAAGGTAGGAAGAAAAAAAGCTCCCCAATGATCTTCAATCCATGTAATTCAAGAGCTCAAGCCTTCCTCCTCCATGCTCCACCTTGGTGCCACCCTTCCTTAAGCTTCCATGGACTTTGTTCCTCTACACTCCTTCAACCTTGCTGCCATGAAGAGATGATGAAGGAAAATAGTGATGAATAATGGTGGTTCAGTGTCCTCTCCTTGCTGAAGTTTAGAGGCAAAGAAGAATGAAGACTCAGCAGCTCCTTTAGTGTCTCCCAGCATCCGGTCCAGAGAAGGAGAAAGGAATGAAAATCTGGTCTGGGGGGAGAGAAAAGTCGTCTAGGTCTGAAGGGCCAAAGAGCAAATTAAGAAGAAGCAATTCCTCCCTCCAGTTGCTGGCATTTTGCGTGTCCAAGTTTGGAGGGAAAAGATGAATCGAAGAAGCAGCAAATCCTCCCTCCCAGGTGTCTCTCTATGTGACGTCCATAAAAAACTGAAGAAATCAATTGAAGAAGCAGCAGCCTCCAGGTCTGGCGTCCTCCCTGTGAAGTCCGAAGAAGGAAAAAAATGAATGAAGCAGCTGCTTAATCGTGCTCCAGTGCTTGGCGTGCTTTCCCGTCTCCCCTCTAGTTTTCTCGGCGTCTCAAGTCCTCTAGGCATTGGATGAATGAATCAAGTAGCTCTTTTTCCCGGCACCTCTCTCTGCAGTCCTTACTGTGTTGTCCAAAAACAGTGAATCAATCCAGCAGTAATTCGTGTCTCCCAGTTTTTAGGGTCTCTGCTCCCTCTAGACTAAAAGGAAAAATCCACAAATGAAGTAGCCAATCTCCTTCCAATTTTCGGTGCCCTGACCCCTTGATTCCTCTCCAAAACAAAAAATAAAAATTAAACCTAATATTCTATTTACAAAAATGCCATTATCAAGCTATTAAATAAGAATAAAAAATTCTGCTCCAATCCTGACCCTTGATCCATTTTAAATCTTCAATTCACTTACCCAAAAATTATCTTTACCATTGATTCCTAATTTATCTTAAAAAATTTGTATAAATTTAATAACTATTTTAAAGATTGGAAATATTCAACCCATCAAAGGAAATATGAAAAATAAAATATTATCAATTTAAATCCAAAAATTCTCCTAATTAATTCAAAATTATATTATTTTCCAAAATTGACCAAAAATTCAAATATTGTATAATAAATCCATTTAAGATCAAATTAATAATTAAATACAATAATAAATGTGAAAAAAATATATAAAAATTAGCACTTATCATATGGTCATACTATCATGTCATAGGAACTAACATAAAGGCTTTACATGCTTTCAATATGCTCTATCATGGCCATTAACTTATCTTAGCTTAGGCTTTTCTTCTTGGGTTTAGAAGAATTACTGCATGTAACACCCCGAGATTAATGAAGGATAATTATAATGAATTAGGAATTAATATGGGTTTAATTAAGAAAATTAATTAAGAGAGATAGATATTAATTTAGGCCTTATGATCAATTTAATTATGCTTTAACCTAAATGTAAAAGCCCAATCTTAGTATTGGGGAGATCCAATTCCATTTTTTAGAGGTCCATCATTGATTTTGTGCAGACCTAAACTTAAATAGACCTATAAAGCTTACCCAACAAACCAAAATCTGAACCTACTTAGACTTAGGCCTTTAAGTCAGCCTACAACCCAACTAAAACCCCTAAAACCCTAAATTCACTTTAGCCTTCTCCCTATTTTGTAGAAAATGCAAAAGGCACAAGGGAAATTCGGAGGTCCAAAAGGGAGGTTAGGGTTAGCAACATATTTCCATCTTTTCTCACTTTTAGAGCAAGATTCAGCCAGGGTAACCTTCATGAAACTTAATCCTCTCTTCTTCCTCTTCAATTTAACCAAATTGGTTTTTTATTTGGAGTATTTTTCACCCTCCACCCAAGTCTGAAACTAATTATTATGAGTTGCTTTTGTATGATTTTCAGAGGTTGAGGCTAAGGGTGTTGTTAGGTAAGTGTTTCCTTCCCATTTTGATGCATTTTCTGCTACTTTGAGACCCCTATAGATTACTTATAATATGAGTGCTGATTTTGTGTGAATTTGTCTAGAAAGTTGAGTGGTATTTTGGAGTTTCTGGGTGGGTAAAGCTCAAGTCTAAATTTAGGACTCCTTAGTGGCTAGGTAAGTGTCCTTTAGGTAGTCATTAGTAATTTAACTCCTTAAGTGTATGGTTTGCTGCTATAAATGATAATTAAGAGTTGTAATTACCTAACTTTGTGATCATAAGGTGAATCAGCACTATTGTTAGTCGTCAAGATTGTTTGCAAAGTGAGGTAACTTAGTTCATTCTAATTATTTGCATCAATTTAATCTTATATCTATTGCATCTATTGATTTTGAATGCTAAATGAATGGTTGACTATCTAAATTGTTGTGTTTGGACCTTGTGTGCATCCATAGTGGAGTTATGCTGTAGCTACCACTCATGTGCCATGTTTCAATCGGACACCAGGTTGTGATCAGACCCCTGAATACACTGAGCCCTGGTTGCACTCAAAAGGAAAGTGGCACCATCGATGGGGCTTTCCCTATGTTATTGGCCTTTAACATATTATATATGATTACTAGTATGGGATAGTAGTCACCGATAGCTCAATTATTGCATTTGCTGATATGATTGATGTTTCTAATTCCTATATGATTAAAATGCATATATGTTGATTAAATTGGTTCATATGAATGAAATTTATCTTTGGTTACTGAAATTTTCATCTCCCCTCGTTTTATGAGCTAACTATTTCAAATGAAGGTTCTTCGAGTAAGGATAAAGGGAAGCAAGTAGATGAACATCTATGAGCTGAGACTATGTGTGGGGAATACTACAATTGGATTAATCTAACTTAAGGTAGATGCTAATTTTGTTGTTCTTTTATATAGCATCATCCTGTAATCATGTTGCCAAGGGTAGAAACTTTTGGGTTTTGAAATCAAAGTGTAACTAAAAGGAAAAAAGACCTTATATTAGTTACAATATGATGTATGGATTCTTTTGTAACCTAATATAAAACCTTGCTAATATTGAAAATATAATTATGTGTTGCTTTGAATGTTAATTTTGAACTAGTAATGTTAGAGCCTCTACTAGAATTTACATTTGAATGATAATGGTTATGGCTTTTGTATTTCTTAGTTTCAAAATTCATAATTTGCTAATATATGGTAGATGGATGGATAGAGATCATCACCTAAGTGTTGAATTGATTAAAATTGGTATGCTGAGTAATTTAGTTAGTTGGATGCTATTGAAACCTTACAAATTTAGATAAAATGACCCTAGGATGTTGTTAGAGGGAGATCTGGTATGTGTGGGATAAAATTTAGAGAGTTTAGGTGCAGATTGGGGTTGAGCCTTAGCCAAAACTACATAAGTCATAGCTAATGAACTTCTAGAGACTAGGAGTGCCATGGCACAAGACGCCTCACCATGGCACAAGTTCGTGATTTTCACCCAGGAGGGTAATAGAAAGTAACTTTGCCATGGCACAAATCGAGGAAATTAAATGGTGGGCTCTAGGATGGCCTCTCATTGCAGCACTATGTAGTTAGCTATAGTGAGACTCAAGACAGCGGCACATCTTGCCATGGCATGAGGGTAGCTCACTGTGGTGAGAATTGTGAAGAAATGAATAGTGAGTGCCTAAGGAGTGCTTCACTGCGACAAGATAGATTTATGTCACAACGAGAGTTGTATAATTTAGGAAATAGCTCCAATAACAAACCAAGTCATGGCGCGGGCATAACTTGGGAACAATTATAAAATGGTTTTGTGGATAGAGAATCAGTGATAAAGTGAATTGAAAGCTTTATTTGATAACCTAAATATCAAAGTTCAAATTTTTCTCATTTTTCCCTAATTTACCTATTTGCAAATAATTTAGGCCTTGATTCATAATCATTAGATGCACAATTAACCTTAATTACTATAATTAGGAGTTAGGGATATTACACTACATCCATTCCCATTGCCCCTCTTTGATTCAAAGCCTCAACTCATTAAATATAACATGTAGAACATGACATATAACTGATGCAAGGCATTATAGCATATATTGTGAAAACAACTGATACAATACAATGCACATTAAGCTCAAACAAATCTATATGCATTTAAGTAAAGAGTAAGCTACCTTATATAGGTGAAAAGAAGCCAATAAAACCCCTAACCTTCCTACTCTTTTTCTTGCTCCTTCTTCTTTTCCTTTATGTTTTACATTTATAATAGGATGGAGCCTCATTAGCTTGTCCAAAAAATATAACATGAACATAGCATCATCATCTTAGGCTCATAACGACTTCTCTTAAACTTTTTTTGACTTTTAACTATGAATTAGGCCACTTAAAGTATACTTAAAACTCTTTCTTGCATACTTTCAAGATACATGCCTACTAGGTGGCAATTATAACATCTAAAATGCTTAACTTTTACCATATTTGAGGGCTTAAACTTATGAAATTCTTTTTCGGTTTTAACTTCCCATAATTAGACTTTCACTTAAGCTTTAGGTTAGGGATTTCACTAAACATGGATCCTAGGCAAAATTATGCTTCTAGAATTCATAATTCAAGCCATAATTCCATACTTACTATTCATATGGTCATTGATATTATTCATTTAGTATTTTCACCTTTTGAGATATTAGAACTCATTATGTAACCTTAAACCTCAAGGGGTAACTTATGAAATTCAACTTCTAGGCTTCAAAATTTCATCATTTATAGTATATATTACTCTATTAGGATTCATTAGAGGCATCACAACCTTGCTCAAATAAACCTAACACCAATTGGTCATATATTGCCCTTTCTTGAACCCTAAATATTCAACTTCCAAAATGTAGCTTCTAAATTCAATCTAATGCTTCCATTATTGTTCTTACATCATTTTAAGACTATCCATACCCCTAAAATCACTTGAACAACTTCTTAGGCCCTTTAATTCCTTCATGGACAAGGCACCATAAAAACCCTAACTTGGAGATTTTATGGTTTCAATCAATTCTAGGCTAAATTCTTATTCCTTGCATCATAAAACATCTAAATACACAAACTAGAGTTGAAAACAACATGGTTCCTCCCTCCTCCATGCCTTGGCCAAAATCATACATATTATAGTCTAACTTACTATTTTCAAGGATTCAATAGAAACAAATGTTGGATATAGAATCCTTGCCTTAGGAAAAATTCCCTTCCTATTTTCTTTCTCAAGGCCAAACTATTTAAGGCCAAGAAACGCACAATTTTCCAAGTGTTTTAGCTAGAAACTTACCTCAATGTAGAGTATTCTTCGCGTAGACTAATTTCCACTAAATAGTTTCTTGAAAAAAGCTTTTTTTTTTTTTATGTTGGGCTAGATCTAGACTTCAAATTTTCATGAAAAGAAAACCGCCATTAGAAAGCCCTTAGAGAGTGGATTAATCTTCTTAACTAGTGTGAGGTGAAACAAAGCCGTTTACTTACTTAAAACGAGGCTTGAATTCTATCTATCTCTCTTCCCTTCTTCAAAATGCCATTAGTGGCTTCAAAATATCAAAATGGAAGGTTGAAGAAGAAAATAGGATGTCGCTTGCTTAAGAAGCTTCATTTTATAATATTTTTAAATTGACTATTTTGCCTCTAGTTACAAATTCATTTTGCTCATACTCATATTTTAGGTTTTCCAATATCTAACTACTCTCTACACAATTTTAAGTTCTCTTTCACATAAAAACATTATTTTTGAGATTTAGATGGATTAAAATAGTGAAAAATAGCTTTACTTATAGTCATAGCACTGTTTATGTCATTTTACGTACCATAAAGATTTTAACTAATTTTCACTGTTCCTGGTTTTCAGGATCTCTGAAAACCTTAGTAAGTTTAATTTTGGCATTTAAAACTCTTTCTTTTGAGTTTCTAAAATTTTGTTCAAAATTACAATTTTGCCACTGATGCACAATTTTAATATGTTTAGCCACTTTGACTCCATTTTTGTTCTATATATGATTTCATAACCTTATTTTTTGATGTTCCAATTAATATTCTACCCTTAATTGACCTTAATTCATTTTACTTTAAGGTCTTCTTTCATTTACATACCAATTCCAATTCAATTAAAAAGTCTTGTTGCACGTTAAAGCAAGCTCTATGCCATTGGTATAGCAATGGCAGCTATTTTGTTTATAATGGATTTGTTATGAGTGAGAGTGAGCCTACTCTCTGTGTGAAGATACAAGGTGCATTTATTTTCATTATTGCAATTTGTTGATGATTTAATTTTTACTAGAAAAATTAGAAGATGATTGTTGAATTCAAGAAAGATATGACGAGAAGATATGAAATAAGTGATATGGGACTGTTACTATTACATCCTAGAAATTAGTTAGTGGGAGTTTTAGAGAAATAGGAGTTAAAATAAGAAAACTAGGAAGTTAAATTAAAGGGGAATTTTTCAAGGAAAGTTATTAGAAGAATGAACTAATTAGGAGCTTTATTCAATTAATTAATAATTAAGTAAATAGTCTTTAATTATAATTTGCTTAATTAACTCATAAGTGATGAATGAAATTTGAGGATTTAACAATTGGTATTAAGGGAAAGTTATTTGGATGCAAATACCTTTAAGAATTAAATTAAATACCCTTAGAAATACCAAAAGCATGTGAATTAAGGAAGAACCCATTAAAACACCCCAAGCCCACTCCTCTTTAGCCTAAAATGTAGCACTTAGTAGCACAACTAATTAAAACACTTATCTTCATCATTTTGAAGCAAAAAAAATAATGTCTAAAGAAAGAAAAAAGAGAGATACAATGTGGGAAAGGGAAACTCCATAGGTGGCAATGTTTTGGAGCTTGCATGAAGGGAATTTTATGATTTTTAACCAAGATAAGTGAAGGAAAACTTCTTTTAGTCCTCATAAGCTACAATTTGGTCCAAATAGATTTTAAGTTGGTTAAGGTTTTTTTGGTTTGAGGTTAAAAGAACTTGAAAGTTGGGGCTAAATGTGAGGAAGAAAATGAAAAAGAAGGAAAAAAAAACCAAGTGGTAAGTAAATTTCTTCTTCACCATATCTTGTTGCTAATGAAATTATTAAGAGATGAATAGTTCTATTTCGACTCTTCACTGTGCAAAATTTTAAGGAAGGAATTTAGGAGTTTTAAGCTTTGGAAATTGACATTAGTGGCTTGAGAAAAATTAGACTTTGAAATTATGTAATTTCCCAACCTTTTCTTCTCTTAAATTTTGATTTGTGTGAATGGATATAAGTCTTAAAAATCTTATAGTTTTGGCTAAACTATAAAAAAGAACAAATGGAAATTTTAATGTTTGGTTATGATAGCATTTTCTAGTTATGACCATGATACAAGATTAGCATTAAATGGTTTGAAAGCTTAAAGCCTTGAAATTAGGTAAGATGCCACTTTTGGTTGGAGTTGTGACTAAGTTTAACTAGAGTATTTTAGTATGATTATATTGACATGATTGTGGTTGATGTTTAGCAATTAGGCCTTATTACCTTGCTTGAAGAATTAAAGACTAATTAATGGAGTTAAAAGCCTAAATTGAGTTAGGTAACTAGAACTACAATTCTCTTTGTATGTGCTTTGGAATTAAATTAATATACATTATATTGAATTGATGAGATTGTGAATTTGTTGCTGTGACTGAGATATGTTGTGGGTATACGTATTGTAATTATGGAAGGGAGTTGGAAGCCTACAAGCACCTCCCTAGCATGTGTGATGGAAGAGAGACAAAAGCCCATAGGCACCTTGTAAGGAATTATATCCATATTAGTGGAGACTAAAGCTAAAAGGCACCTTTTCTTTTTACATGGCTACTAATAGTATTGTTGATTGTGTCTATATCTATTGTCATATTTCACATATCATGCATACTATGTTTGTATTTTCTACTGGTTCTAAATTCTTAATATATATATATATTGTGAGTGTGTTGTTGGTTATTGATGTCATGCCCAATAATTATGTGGTACATATCAAAGATAAAAGGAATTTTAATTAATAAATTGGGATTTTAGATAAATTAATTTCAATTATAATTTGCCTAATTAAATTATGAGTGTAATATTTAGCTTTTTAACTGAACTGGAACCAGTATGTTAAAAAAAGAGGACCCTAAAGTAAAATAAATTAAAGATAAAAAATGATAGAATATTAATTAGAATATCAAGAAATGGGTTATAAAGTCACTTACAGAGCAAAAACAAAGCTAAAATGGCTAAATAGAGTAAAAGGTTACATCAGTGGCAAAATTGTAATTTTCAGCAAAATTTTAGAAATTTAAGAAAAAGAGTTTTAAATATTAAAATTAAGCTCACTAGTGTTTTTAGAGGGCTTGAAAACTATAGAGATTGTTAGAATTAGTTAAAACACTTATGAAATGCAAAATGAGATAGACAGTGCTATGACCATAAGCAGAGCTATTTTCCAATCATTTAAACCATCTAAAGCCCAAAAATAAGGTTTTTATGTGAAAGAGCACTCAAAATTGTTAGGTATAGTTAGATATTGAAAAGACTAAAAAATGAGTTCGAATGGTGTGAATTTACAAACAAGGGCAAAATGGCCATTTTAAAAAATTATAAAATAAGACTTCTTAAGTAAGCCACACCCTATCATCTTCTTCACCCTTATATTTTCAGCCAAGGAAGCCATTAATGGCATCTTGAGAAAAGGAGGAGAGAGAGAGAGATTTCAAGCCCTAATTTAGGTAAGTAAATGATCTTGTTTTACCTCGCACCAATTAGAAAGATTAATCTACTCTCTGAGAGCTTTCTAATGGTGGTTTTCTTTTCATGAAAGTTTAAAATTTGAATTTGACCCAACACAAAAAGAAACTCCTTTCAAGAAACTATTCGGTGAAAATTAATCAACGCGAAAAGTACTCTGCATTGAGATAAGTTTCTAGCTAAAACACTTAAAATTTTTGTATTCCTTGGCCTTTTATGGTTCAACCAAGAGAGAGAAAGTGAGGAGGGAAGTTTTTCTTCCTATGTTCTTGATGAATTCAAGGGTTTTAGTATGCAAACATTTCATATCTAACATTTATTTCCATTGAATCCTTAAAAATAACAAGTTAGACCATTATATGTGTAAGTTCAGCCAAGCATGGAAGAGGGGGAAACCATGTTGTTTTTAACTCCTAATTAGTGTGTTTAGATGTTTTATGATGCAAGTAATAAGAATCTAAGCCTAAAATTGAATGAATCTATTAAATTTCTATGTTAGGGTTTTTAGTGCACATATTTGGCCATATAGGAATTGAAGGGTCTAGGAAGTTGTTCGATTGATTCTAAGGATAAGGATAGTCTTAAAATGATATAAGAACACTAACAGAAGCATTAGATTGAATTTAGAAGCTATATTTTGGAAGATGAATTTTTAGGGTTCAAGAAAGGGCAATATGAGAACATTTGGTATTAGTTTTGTTTGAGCAAGTTTATGATGTTTTTAATGAGTCCTAATAGGGTTATATAGATTATATATAATGAAATGTTGAAGTCTAGAGGTTGAATTTTAGAAGTTATCCCTTAAGACTCAAAATTACACAATGAGCTCTAATATGTCAAAAAGTGAAAATACCAAATAAATAGTGCCAATGACCATATAAATAGTAACATGTGAACTTTGGTGGCCTGAATTATGGATTAGGGGGCTTTGGATTGCTTAGGAACCATGCTAAGTAAAGTTCCCAATCTTAAGCCTAAGTAAATAGTAATTATGGGGAGTTATAATCCAACAAGGGGTTTCATAAGTTTAGGCCCTCAAATATGGTAAAAATTAAGTATTTTAGATGATGTAATTGTCACCTAATATGCAAAAACCTTGAATGTATGTAAAAGAGGGTTTTAAGTGCACTTTAAGTGGCCTAATGCAGAATTAAAAGTCAAAGAAGTTTATGAGAAGTTGTTATAAGTTTAAGATGAGGATGTTATGTTCATGTTATATCTTAGGACTAGTGAGACTCCATCCTAATATAGGTGTAGAGTAGAAAAGGAAAAATAAAAGGAAAAGGACCAAGAAAAAGAGTAGAAAGGTTAGAGATTTTATTGGCTTCCTTTCACCTATACAAGTTAACTTACTCTTCCCTACTTAGTTGCATGTAGATTTGCTTGAGCTTGATATACATTGTATTGTATTAGTTGTTCTCATAGTATATTCTATAATGTCTTGCATCAATTATATGTCATATTTTGCATGTTATGTTTAATAAGTTGAGACTTAAAAACAAAGAGGGGTAATGAGAATGAATGCAATAATTCTCCCAAGCCCAAGAGAAAAAGCCTAGGCTAAGATAAATTCATGGCCATGATGGAGCATGTTGGAAGCATGTAAAACATTTATGTTAGTTTCTATGTTATGATTGTATGACCATGTGTACTTGCATTATTCTTGCTTAACTGTCTCATGCATATATTGGTGATTAGAGTATAACTATTAAGATTCTCTTGAATCTCACCCTTATTTCTATTTTTCCAGCTAACCAGTGCCAGGTAGAAGTACCACTAATTGAAAAGGAAATGAAGCAAAATGATATTTAAAAATAGAAAACCTTGGATCATACATGTATTTGAATTTCTTTTTTGTATCATCATGATGAGTTGACATATCAGCAATGTATAATATGGATCTAGTACTTTGTTATTAGTGATGTAATGTTAGTTTAAGTTATTTAGTATTTGATAAAGCTTGAGTACTTAGTTACTTTTATTTGATACTTATGATTTTTGTATTTTCCCTATCTGTAAGTTCTAGGCTAAAATGCGACGATTTACTTGGTCTAGATAGAAATGTTTATAAGAGGAAACTCTGCTAGATTTTTCACAAAATGTAATGTAAAATTTCTCAGGTTTTAATTGATAAGATAAATGGTGATAAAGGATTACCAAAGGATTATCCACTAAAATTAGAAGGACATGGAATTATGGAAAAATAAATGAATGTATTTTGAAATTTTTGGATATAGTACTTACTTGCATGAGTAAATGGACTTGCTAATGAACCATAATAGCTAAAAGAAGAGCTAGTTAGCTAAGGTGTTATAGCGAACATGAAGGAAATCTAAAAAAAGTTAAGTGTGAGCATTTTTGGAAAAAAATTATTATTTGGATTAAATTTCCTTAAGGAATTTAGCTTGGTGGCATCTGAAATACCTAAATATAAGGAATTAAAGAAAGCCCAACTAGAACACCCAACCTATTTTCTTTATTAGCCAGCTTAGCATTCATCAGTCTAAAAACAAAACCCAATAACCCTTTAACACATCCTAACCTATTTCCATTTTGGAACTCATGATAAGAAAGTAAGAAAGAGACATCGTATTTAGAAAGGGAAGAGAGAACATCAATTGAAGACCTTCAAGCTCTTCCACAAAGATGAAAGAAGCAATTTCAGCTGAGGTGAGTTCAAGAAAAAAAGAGTTGTTTTCTTTCTTTATTTTATAATCCCATCCAATTATTTTTTTTCATTTAGGATAAATAATTTCTAATTTAAGGTTGTTAAACTTTAAGGCTTTCGACTTGGGTAAGGAGGAAAAGAAAAAGGCATAAAAAATTAGTGCATAATGGTAAATCTTCCACTATCTTAATCTATATTTGTACTTTAAATGGAATTTAAGCTTTCTAGTTACTATATTTGTGTTGTGGTTGAAGCTTACAAATTATGATGGGGTGTGATCTAACTTTGTGAATTTTGAATAGAGTTTGGAGAAGCCAAGCCTTCAATTGGTGAGTAATCTTCTTAAATTGAATCATGGCTTTAGGGCTTGGATTGGAATTAATTCTATATTGCCATTTCTTTTCTTTGGCTAAATTTTAATGGTTTGAAATTTGAATTTTGAAGCTTACTCTTGGGCTTTAAAAGCTTGAGGATTTAAGAGACTTGAAAATGAGTAAGTATGAGTTTAATTAGAGTTGAAATTAGGATATCTTAATACAATGTGGCATTGATATGTTGCTTAGTTATACTTGCAACTCTAGGCTTGAGTTGAACTATTAGAAGGCCTTAGTATACACTTAAGTAATAGCAAAGTTTATATCTAATTTAAGTAACCAAAACTACAATTCTCATTATATGCAATTTGTCATAACCACTAATTTCTATAAAATCCAAGATATTAAAGGTGAATTCAAAAGGATGACAAAGAGGAACTAGAGGTGTAATCAAAATAAAAGGAAAAGGCTAAAAGAGAAAAAAAGCAAACAGAAGAAAAAGGGACCAGTCTAATTGTAAAGTAGGAAAAATCAAGGATATAAATAACATAAGAATTAACATGAGAAACTATATTTGTCACCATAATATGATAAAATAAGGCTAGCAGATTAACCAGATGAAGTCTGTTCAATCAAATCCTTGACGGTGTACAAATTAAGATTATTGATGACAATCTTTCAGACTATATTTTTTTAGACTATTTTAAGTCTCTGAAACCTCTAAATAGATATTTTTAATAAAGAAGAGAGTTTAAAATTTAGCATGGAGCAGTTAGTTTCTAAAAAAACTAAGAAATGAGTTCAAGTGAATGAATTAAAGTGTAGGAACATAGTGGTCATTTTTGAAAAAGTTATAAAACCTAACTTTTATATAAGTGTTATGCCACCTCCATTCTCTTATATGTAACAAACCTTTTGTAGCTCCAAATGCTCAACCATGAGGGCATGAAAAGAGGGAGGAGAGAGAAGAAAAAGAAAGGCAAAATAAGTAAGGAAACATGCAAAATTTTGCTATGTAATAGTTATGAAACATCTTCGTTTCTTTATGCTCTTTCTTATGGTAGATTTGGTTTCTTAAAAAGGTGAAAATTGTGGCTATCACCTTGAGTAAAAAAGGCAATTTTAGGAAACCAAATATACCACAAGAATCTACATCTAAGGAGCTTTTAAGAAAGGTATGATATTGTAACGTTTGATTTTTGTCAAAAGACGAAAACGGATGTATTTTCAAAGCAAATATGCATAGCGCAATGCTAAGAAATTCATTATTTTATGTCCTTTCTCCTTGCTCCTTCATGGAATGCATGATGTGAAGCATGAGAATGGCATAAGATAAGTTAAGAAATTATGGTGTTACATTTATTGGTATCAAAGCAAAGTTCTAGGCTCTCTCAGATTGGATTTGGCTTGAGGATGTAGCATTAGGGCTATGTAAAGGCTAGAATGAATAGGTAGAACCTTGTATAAAACATTTTGGGTGTGTGAAGATAGTTTGTGGCTTTGTTCATGATAAGTAAGTTGTATGCTGGTCTTAGTGTAGTTAGTGGACACTGGGAAAGAGTAGCCTCTAGAGTAGCTTGAGCAGAGTTGAGTGATCTGACGACTAGAGTTTGATGAGATATGATAGCTCGCCAGGGTCAGTGGCAAGTCCTAGATATAAACGATGAGAAATGATCTCGTTAATAGGAAGAGACTTGCTAAAGAGAGTATGTAAGGCCTAATTCTTCCTGGTAGTCATACTCAGGCTATTCCGAGATGTCCTGCTTAATGCAGAGACAAGTAGTGATGCAGCGTGGTATGAAATGAGACTGCGGCTACATAGGACCAGTTTAGAAGGGAAATGAGAAGAGAGTTATCTGCTAGCCACAACACCCAAATGTTTAGATAAGTATTAGAGCTCAAAAGGTTAATTCCCTCAGGCCCGAAGTTTGAGTTACAAGCTACACCCTAGAGTCCAACAGCCCAGAGATGACAATTAATTATCTATGAGTGAAGCAAGAGGTAGAACCTTCTAGCTTGATGATGGGCTGGATATAAAGACCATGAGGCTCGGGTTGGTGGCTAAAGATGAAAATCCCATCCCTAGAAAGGTAAGCCAATCAGAGGCTGTTAGCCGCAGCCAATTAGTTGCTTAGTCGCAGCCAATTATTCCAGGTAGCAGTAAGGCAATTCAGAGAATTTCTCACTGCTGCCAATTAAGAAGTTAGCTGTGGCCAATATTCAGATAGGAAAACTAGGGTGAACCTGAGGCTAGTTAGCTACGACGATTGATATGTTAGCTGCGGTGAATGACAGTTTGAATACCTTGTTGGTTATATTCAGGCTAACTTGAGGAATGAATTGATAAGGGATTAGTCGATCCACACAAAACAAGAACCCTTAGCATGAGTAGAGAAAGAGAGTAGTGAACTATCATGGAATATTAGTAAGAAATCCGTAGACTTAGTAATTAAGATTGAGAAAAGAGCTTAGCATAAAGAAAGTTAGACATAGGGATGATAAGGTTGTTGAGACCCGCTTTTAAGGCATTGACTTCAACTTAGGATACTATCCTGTGAGACATTGAATGATAGAATGTTAGTATTGCCTCAAAATAATGTAAGATAAGACTATCAGTAGTGAGACACATAATGAGTGGCCTAGAAAGGTGTACCTCATAGGTAACACCTAGAGGTAAGTATGAGTAGCTCAATAATAGAGACTTAGAAAAGAATGAGGATAGTTTGTAAGCTATAGGTCCGATAAGATGGCTAGCCTAGGCTGAACATAAGCTAAAGCCTAGGGAAGATATCCAGTAGCATTGTTCCAGGTAAGATATGTGAATGAAAGTCTAAGCGAAAGTTCTCCCTGGATCAAGAAAGAAAAGATGAGACATCTTGATGCTGGGGAAACCACCCAGTAGTGATTAGTAAATTCCCCTAGATAGATCCCCCTGAGTCATAAAGTATAATGATAAAGGAAGCGAGGAAAAGCAGAGAAGCTAGTTGTAGAAAAGATACCCTCACTTTAGTAAAGACTAAATGAGCAGACTAAACCCAAAAAGGTAAATGGATAGGGGTCTAATAGTTAGTCAGACGAGCTCCCTAATATGAGAATAATATAAGGTTAAGGCACATGAGTGATTAGAGCACCCAGTAGAGCATAATTTTTTAGTAAGATAGAATCTGAACATTGAGAGTACGTGTTCCGAATTAGGTTAGCAGAACCCTAGAAATAGTATACTGTGCTCTTAGGGTGAGGTTAAAGAGATTAAACAGAGAGAAAGCCTAACTCTGATCTGAATGTAGAAATGAGCTAAGAAAAACAACTAGTGCCTTCGTACCCTTAGAAAAGCTCGAGGGAGTTAAAGACCATCTCAAAAGGTGAGTCTTATATTATGTAGAAAAAGAGTGTTAGCTGAGAACGCCATGGAATGAAATTCCTGGGATTATATGAAATAGAATTCTTCTTACCAAGGGATGGTCTAGCTAAGAGCAGAGTAAAAGTATGAGTGAAAAATAGACCCCCTTGATGTTACAGAGAGTTAATAAGTAAAGGAACTCGGGAAAATGCAGTTGCTCTTGAGCATAAAGAAACTTGAACTAGCAACAGAAACAGGCAATAGTAAAATATCCTTTTACCTAAGTGAGAGGATAAGAAAGGTAGAAAGAGAAGATATGATAGTGTTCAAGCTGAGAACATATTAGATTGAGAATAGATATTTAGTTAATGTACGTGAGTACTTAAGAAAGCACACTTGTCCTTAGCATAGATGCCCTTCTAGCATGATAGTTCTCAAAGTAAAAAAAATAGTCGAGCAATACAAAGGGATCTCGGGATGTAGCAGAGGAAGAATCCTACTTTCCCCGAGCACTCTACTAGAATAGGGCAAATAAAGAAAAATAAGAGAGAAATACTTTAGATTGTTGGGAAACTTTTAATATACAGGCGATAGTAGCTTTGAGCTCAGTCATGAGGTGCCCGTGTATTAGTGTTTGATGTTATGGTTTACTTGTAACAATGGTCACATGATATTAAGTCTGATCAACCTAATAGTAATGTGGCTTAAGTGCATAGCAAACGACTACATCAATCATCGAAGTGTCCCGATAATCGAAAGGTATCCTAGTTAGCTAGATAACGAGAGAAGTCAAAAAAGAAAGGTAAAGGGATTCTAAAAATACTAAAATAGTAATGAAAGATGTAGAGAGGAATCCCCAGTAGAGGATGTTCAGATTCAGTATGCATAGCTCGAGTCCCTTATAGTATATGTAAATGAAATGAATAAGGACCAGTGCATAGCCTCTGTCCTGCCAGATATGTTAACCATACTTAGAGTGTGAGATGCCCTAATGCCAAAGCACTTAAAAGCAGAACATGGGCATAGTTAGTAATTGCAGGATATGAGAGGAAGATTAGAATGAGTACACGTAAAGTAAGTCAATAGAGTAAAAAAAGAAAGCCCAAGAAAAAGGGGCTGAAATGGGAATCTGAAGATCCTATGAGGAGCAATGAGTGAAAATTTTAAAATGCTCCCTAGTATTAGTATGACGAGATCCTAGAGAATCAAATTACATAGAACCCACTTTGCACGAAGAGCACGATGTACCTCTGAGTTTAGCCTCAGCTATTATGGGCGATAGTTACTAGACTTGGTAAGCATGTATTTTACTATCAAATACAGTAATCTTAGGCTTTAACGTCTCCTAGAGATGGATCACAGTAGATCCTAGCATAACATAATGGGTTGCAGCAAACCCTAGCAGGGCTTTGAGAGGTTGCAGTAGACCCAGGGTTCACAGTAGATCCCACAGAGTTACAGAGAGCCTTAGCCACAACATGATAGTTCTCTAGTGAGATGATGACCTGAGATAGTTTTACAAAGCAGTTAGTCTCAAAGACTAGTACAGTTCAGCTAGCCTTTATCTCAAAGACTATAGATCTCTTGAGTCTGGTAGACTATTGCTACAGAGATATGAAGGCTTTACTTAGACAATTAGATCACTGACTAGATCTCTTTAGAGATGAGCATAGTGTATGGGATGAGGAAAGCAAGAAATTAACTTTCCAGAGTTAGAGCTAGGTGAACCACTACCTAGCAGATAGTAGCCCTGACTAAAGGATAGAGAGATCCTCCATATGCTAGCTTACGTATTCAAAAAGGGATTAAGTGCAGTTTTATATAAGGTAAGTGATACAGTATATCTTCAGTGAGCAAAACTGTGAGAATAGCTATCATCCCACCAGAACTCAGCAGTAGTCAGTGGTAGTAGCTCTTCAGTGCCAGTATGAGACACACATGTTAGGCCTATCAGTATTGAAATGAAGGACTATAAAATGCCACTGTAAGTGAGCAAAGAAAGTGAGAACAAGTCTTGGCCTACTGAGACAAATGTAATAGTAGAAAGAGAAATTGGGATCATTAAAAGTAGAAACTCTTCAAAGGAGTTGTAATCCTAGTAAGTAACTAAGATGTGAGGCCTGTGATAGAAAGAATATGAATTGTAATCATGGGATGAGCTAGTAAGAAAGAACATAGAGATAAGCAGTGGACGATACATGTAAATAAGTAAATAGACAGACAGAAACCTCCATGGCTGTAATGATCAGAAAAGATGATGAGACGTTATTAGAAGCCATTGAGAGAGAATACAGGAGATGGGATATGAAATGAGTTACCTCCCTAGATGTGTGAATGAGTCCACTGAAAGAAACATTAATCCTGTGAATGGGTTAACATTAACCCGATATGATTAGTAAGCTCTCCCAAGATAGGCCTCTAAAGTTAGAAATTTCTTTCCCTTATGAGAAAGAACTAGCTAGTATTTTATAGCAATAGAACCTTTATTAAGAGCTAGTAATAAAAGTTCCCTGGCTGAGAGAAAATTCAAAAGCATGAAATCGCTAAGAAAAGGTATAGAGCCAGGAAAAAGGAAAAGAAAAGAGCAATTAGCCAGAAATGAAAAGAGTAAGAGAAAAGCATATCCCAAATTTTAAGGATGAAATTTATTTAAGGGGGGAGAAATGTAACATCCGATTCTCTGTAAATGAAAGAAAACATGAGAAACATAACGTACGGTTTCTTTGTCAATGAATAAAATTCACTGGATACAAAAGGAAGTCTCCCAAGACAATGTAGTTAAGATCCCAAAAAATTTGGAAAGTATTTTAAACTCCTAAAAATGAGAATCTCAGGCTCAGATAGAAAGAAAAATAGAGCTAGAATGAAGAAACAATTTCTTACGAAAAACTTACGAAACGTAATAGCATTTTTGTAATTTTGAGTACATTTTAGAATTCACACAGGAGGGCTTTTTTAATGAAATTTTTGAGTTTTTAAGGGTTTTCAGAGGCCCTAAAAATCATGGAAAGTCCTAGCACAGCTAAAACCCCTCCGGTGGACATTTTTCAATGTCGATGTACCCAAACTTTGACGGATTCATTCGGGAAGGTTTTAGCTCTGAATTGAGTGATTCCAAAGGCATTTTACTAAATTGGAAATCTAAATTTCATAATGAAAAAGACAGTTCTAAAAAAGGAGCTAAAATGAAGGAGAAACAAAAATATCAAAAATGAAGGGCAAAATGAGAATTTTTGAAAAGTGTAACCTCCTCCCACCTATATATATGATGCACCCTTCTTCTCACTTCATGTTGCACGACCAAGTTCTGCCCAAAACTAGAGAAAAACCCTAGGGAGAGTGGGACATAAAAGGGAGGTGTAACACCATATTTTTCTATCTCATTTCACAACATTCCCATGTAAGACATTCATAGATTCCATGAAACGGCAAGAAAAAGGGGGATTAAAAATTTCATTTCTTTGCATTGCGTAGCATACGAAAATTTCATTCTATGGCACATGGACCATATAACTCATGTATCATATTCTCCTATTTAACTACTCTATTACAACTCAAAACCATTCAAGAAAGTGGCTTGGAACACATACAAGTGGGTGAAACACATTAATTCCCACAGATTTGCCATAGTCAGAATTTCAGTTTTTCTGTCACAACTTCAGAAATTCATAACTAAATCCAAAAAAATAAAAATCCAACAAGCTTTACCATTCTAGAAATATATAGATGTCTACCCCATGGTAAAAATAATTTTAGTTCATGAATCATTCAGGGGAAGACGTTTGACATTTGAAAAGTCACTGAGGTTGTTGTTGCCTGGGTAGCAAGTTTCAAATTACTGATACAAATTTCTAAAACTCATAACTAATTCTATAAAAATCAAAACCATACAAATTCAGTCATTATGGAAATCTACAAATGTTAAATTTATGCTAAAAATAATTACAGAATGAAACAAATACGTTTAGCTATTGCAAATCTATAGAATAGTGACTGGACTCCTAGGGCTCCACTACTACTAACAGCCAACTTCAAAAATGCATACATCTTTGCTCAAACCTCCAAATGAGGTGATCTCGGTGGCCACAGAAAAATTATGACCTCTAGTTTATGCCTTAAAAATTTTATAAGAATCGGACACCATTTGCCACAGAATACAAATCTGCCAATGTGAACAGTGCACATACCAGAATCAATAGAAAATCCTAACATTGAAAATTCATCAAATATTCTCTAGACCTCCGAAAATTATGTTCTTTAGCTTCCCAAAAACTTCTTAACAAACTATAGTTTCATACTAAATCTCAGATAAAAAAGAGCTCATTTGACTAAAAAGTGACGTAGGCCTCCATTATGGTCATTTTTAGCTCCATCTAGGGTACCAAAGTGACCAAATGGTTTTCCCTTGGCCTGTACCTTTTGGGCAAGTTTAAAAGCACATTTAGGACTTATGTGAGCTGGCTAAATGGTTCCAAACCTCATGTATCTCATTTTTCCCTTTTCATCCACACTTATGCATATTTCCATGAAGCCATTCATGAAGCTATAATGTCGTAATATACTCAATTTATATTCCATCATTCACATAACATATTCTTTTATTCCTACATCATATAATATAATAATTATACATGTCTCAAGGGTTATAGACCATTTACAATGATAATATACATCATGAAGCATCATTATGGTTCCAAAAAGGTAAATGCTAGGCATATGGTTGTCAATCTTCTCTCTTCAATGTTGTTGGCTCCCATGACCATGTCCACTTGGTCCACCTAGCATGTGAGATCATTAAAGAGGAGGGATGAGATTTAAAGAATCCCAATAGCTCATCTCTCATTCAATCATACATAATGGATGCAAACAAGTCTCATAAATGCATGTATGGCCATGTTGACATGTGCAAACATTCAAGAGATATTTTTATCATTTGAGAAAGTCATTTATAGCATACAAAGGCTTACCAAGAAAGTGGATTAGACTCACCCAATTTCTTGTGGATATTGGACTTGCCTCACCCATTCTTTAAGACATTCTTGTACTCAACCATGCTCTTGGGAGTCCATCTTGCTTTTGGGAGACTCTTTGCTTTGTCTTAACCAATCTTAAGGGTTCTTGGCCTCACCATACTCAAGCAAACTCAAGCACACATCATAAACATCACATAAAACATAATATGTCATCATAAAACCATGGCATATGAATTCATGCTAGCATACTTTTTATAGCTTGAAAATACACACACACACATTCTAAGATAAGCTAAGCATACATCTATGTATGAGAGAAGGCAGAGAGAGCTACCTTGGAAGCAATTACACACTTTTTCCTTAAGCCCTGAGTCCTCTCCCTTGATCTCACACACCTAAGAAGGTGGAGATCATTTCTCTTGACCTAGACACACCAAAAGAAACATGAATTACTCATGGAAACAAGCCTTGGCATTATACACACTTTACATGATGCTACTTTGGTTTATGGCTCCATTATGCTTTCATAAGGCACTTAATGAAACAACTACAAAAATTCATGATCTTGGCTCCCTTCTCTCTTTTAATCTATGATTCTTGACTCCATTTAGACCCCTTGGAGTCATCACACAATTATTTTAAGGAGCCTAGCTAAGAGTTGCTTCATTATGTTACATTATGGAGTCTATACCTCCATCTCACTATCTATGGCTTCTAAATTCTTCCCAAGGGTTCCTCCCACCTTCTATCATCATATGAAGTCCCAAAACTAAGGCTAGAATAAATTAAAACACTCTCTAACCCCTCAATCTGTCCTAGGCCGACATTATCGAAGCATTTGGGGTTCAAGGAGTTTTCAATTTTTCCTTGATGGGAGAGCCACTTGGGAGGCTTCCTATGGGTCTTAGGAACTCAAACAAACACTCACATATCCTAGGAAATGCATGAATCAAATCAGTTTTTACAATGTGTTTAAGACTTCTTCACTTTCCTCACTTGAATTTTACTTGCTTTTCTTCCCATTTCTTGGCATATTCTAAGTTCCCATAGCCTTATTCATCAATTTCATGCTTTCTCTAAGTCAGAAACTTCCTCCCCCCCCCTTAGCTCTCAAGGTGGCCGAACCATAGCATCAAAGGTAGGAAAAAGGAAAAGCAAGAAGAACTGGAAGCTACCTTGGATTCAAGCCTTTTTCAAGAGTGTTTCTCCTGTCCTTAACTTCATCTTTGATTTTCTAAATTTTCTCCTCTGGTTCAAGGCCAAAATAGAACCATATTACTCTCCAAAACCATGGGAAGAGAGCTTAAGAGAAGAGGAATAAGGTTTGAAGAAGAAGAAGAAGCATGAAATTCCTAAGAAACTCTCACCTTTCTTTAGCTTTTTCTCCCTTCTTCCTTACCCTTCTTGTGCGTCTCTCTTGGCAGCTCTTCTCCTTGGTTTGAATGAAGCAATAAGTCGACCAAAAAGGAGAGAGGAAAGGATGCCACTTATAAAGGGAGAATGGGGAAGAATTTGTTTTGAAAAATTCTGTTTATATCCCTTGAAATTTGAGAACCGTCTTTTCCATTATAAAATTTAGGTCCTCAATCTTATAAAATACTTTTGGAATCACTCAATTTGGAGCTAAACCTTTCCCGAATGATCCAGTCAAAGTGCGGGCTCACCACTATTGGAAAACATATACCGGAGGGGCTTTAACTATCTCGGGGCTTCCCATGATTTTTAGGGCCTCTGAGAACCCTGGAGAACTCAAAAATTTCATTTAAAAAGCCCTCCTGTGAGTTTTTCAAAAAGTGCCCATATTTATGAAAATACCATTGGCCTTTTGGCAAATTTTTTGAATCACTCTAGCCTTGATTTCTGTGCAACTCAGGGCTTAAATCTCATTTTTCTTGATTTAAAATTTTATCATAATTTTAGTTGACTTCAATTCCTTCTATTTCGAGGACTTCCTTTTATATTTGGCTCATTTCTAACGTTTACGGAGAAACCGAACACTACGTTTCTCACGTTTACAGAGGGACCAGATGTTATAGGAGGCAAAGAGGAGGAGAAATCAAAGGCTTAAGGTATGAAAATTTAGTAGTTTTTCATGCTCTTTCTATTCCAAACCTCTTCTCCTTTATTCTCCTTTATTTCCTATGATTATAATGAAGTATATGGATCTATTTTAGAAGAGAAATTGAGGGAAAATTTTGGATTTGAATAGAGGAGCTCAAAGAACACAAGATTCAAGTGAGAAAAAACAAGAAAACAAGGTAATTTCTCTTCTTATGGTTGTCATCTTTGGTTCCCTCCTTCTCCATTTCGCCTAACATGAGAAAACCCTAAGAGGACTTGATTTTTAGGCAGAACCAAGGGTGAATCTAAGGAAAAAGGGTATGGAGATTAAGAATATGCAAAGAGAATTAACAAAAAACTATTAGATTTCAAGATGCAAGTTCTAGAGTTTCAATCGCACCTTGTAAAATATGATTTTGTATGATGATTCCTAGGCTTAAAAAAGAGTTTAAATGAGTTTCTGAGATCTCTAAGAGGCTCCCCACATGCATCTCCCCTTGAGAAAACAAAGTAAGGTCCATGGAGAGCAAAAACCTCCATTGTCTCGATCTAAGGGAGATAGCATAGCTAGGGAGAGTTTTAAATTTTTCTAAATCCATTCTTGAGTCATATATGATGAATGAAAATGAGGGGAGGCCTTGGAAAAAATTTAGAACTCATAGAACATGAATTAGTGCTTTATGTTCCATATTATGACCTAAAGAAGCAACATGTAGTTAGACTCTTGGTTTTAATTGTGTGATGACTCCAAGAGGCTTAAAAGGAGTCAAGAATCATATTTGAAAGGAAAGAATGGAGCCTAGAATTTATTTGAGGGGTGTTGCTTCATTAGGTGCAATTATGGATCATAATGAGGTTATAGATTAAGCTAAAGTTCAAGCAAGTGTGTGGCCTTAGAATTAATTCCATGAACCTAATTGGCTTCCATAAATTGTGTTTAGGCTAAGAGAAACCATTCCTACACTTGTGTGTGTGTGTGGCCGAAGCAAGGGAGGGAGATTTAAGAAGAAAAGTGTGTGATTGTATACAAGGTAGCTCTCTCCACCTTCTCTCATGCATAGATGTGTGCTTAGCTTGTCTTAGAATGTGTGTGTGTATTTTCAAGCCATGAAAAGTATGATAGCATGATTTTATATGCCATGATTTCATAATGACATATTATGTTTCTAAATGATGTTATGATGTGTGCTTGGGTTTGCATGAGTGTGGTGAGGCCAAGAACCCTTAGCCATGGTGAGGGTGAGCCAAAAACCCTTGAGATTGGTTGAGACAAAGCAAAGAGTCTCCTAAAAGCAAGATGGGCTCCTAAGAGTATGGTTGAGTCCAAGAATCCCTTAAACAATGGGTGAGGCAAGTTCAATATCCACAAGACATTGGGTGAGGCCAATCTACTTGCTTGGCAAGCCTTTGTATGCTATGTATGATATTCTCAAATGATGAAAATGCTTCTTGAATGTTTGCACATGTCAACATGACCATACATGCATTTATGAGACTTGCTTGCATCCATTATGTATGATTGAATGGGAGATGAGCTATTGGGATTCTTTGAATCTCATCCCCTCCTCTCCAATGTTCTAACATGCTAGGTGGACCAAAAGAGCAAGGAGATGGAAGCCAACTACTTGAGAGATGAGAGTATGACACTGAAATGTATGAAATTTGCTTCTTTAAGGCCATCAAGGTGGCAAATGTTGTCATCTATGATTGTATATGACCTATGACCTCTTGAACATGTATAACTATGTTAATAAGTGATGCATGAATGAGAGTTAAAGTTGTATGTATGAATACGCATATTTTGGTTATGTAGTGGCAAGTTTTCATTATGGAAGTATGTGCATAATTGTATGTGGCATAGCCAAAATGAGAGGAATAGAGTTTGGGACCATTTGGACAGCTTACACAAGTCTTAATTATGCTTTTAGACTTGTCCAAGAGGTGCCAAACCCCAAGGAAAGCCTTTTGGACATTTTGGTATCCCTTATAGAGCCAAAATTGACCAATTTAGAACCATATATCACTTTTTATCCAAATGAGCTCTTCTTGATCTGACATTTGACATGTAATTATAAATTTTTTAATGCTTTTTGGGAAGCTAAAGAATAGAATTTTTGGAGGTCTATAGAATATTTGATGAATTTCCAAAGTTGGCAAATTTTTTGCTTTTGGTCATGTCACTGTTCATATTGTTTCGAAAATGAAATTTATCACATAGGGCCCAAATGATGTCTAATTGACACAAAATTTTACACAAAAAAATAGATATTCACAATGACTTGTGCCAACTAGAAGCACCTCATTTGGAGGTCTAAAGAGTGAGATATGAATTTTTAAAGATTCTGTCCAGTATCAGGAGCTTCACCTGACCTTAGTTACTGTTCTATTGAATTTTGAGGTCTGGCCATGCCTAAGCTGGTCTGGAGTTATTTTTCCCCTCTAGATAACATCTTATTTTTCCAGATTGGTATCATTTTCATGGATTGGATTCTTGTGGAATTAATTGGACATTTTTAAAGTTTATTGCAATAATCTGTGACAGAACCAGTGGATAGCTTGACCTTTGGACCTTTTCAAATGTTAAAAATCCTTTGTAATGGATGTTATAGTTTGGACATATTTTTAGTACGAATTAGACATCTATAGCTTTTCAGAATGACCAAGAATGTATGATTTTAATTTTTCTAAAATTAGTTATGAATTTCCAAAGTTTGGTCAGAAAAGAGTCAAATTCTGGCCGAAAATATGTATGAATATTCTAAGCTTTCCTTTGAGGTCCATGAGTTTTGGGTCACATTTTATGATGCAAATGAGTTATATTCATGTGGTTAAATATGAGAATGTGATACATGAGTCCATATGGCCCACAGGACTCCAAAAAAAAATTTATACATAGCGCAACGCTAAGAAATTCATTATTTTATGTCCTTTTTCCTTGCTCCTTCATAGAATGCATGATGTGAAGCATGAGAATAGCATAAGATAAGCTAGGAAATTATGGTGTTACACCCGACCCCTCACATGTCATAAAGTATGACAATGTGCAGTTACAAGATGATCTATCATAATAGTATTACTAGATCAGATCGTGGATGTCAAACTCAAGCAGTTACGGAATAAGACGATATCATTGGTAAAAGTGGTTTAGAAGGGGTTGTTTCCTGAAGAAGCTACCTGGGAGTTAGAAGAAGAGATGAGAAGAAGTATCCAAAGCTCTTCCCATGACGTATGTTATCTAAATTTCGAGGATGAAATTTATTTAAAGGGGGAGAATTGTAATGTCTGCTTTTCGTAAAAGCGATGAAAACAGATACATTTTCAAAGTAAGTCCCCTGAAATGAATTGGTTAAGATCCAAAAAATTAGAATAATGATGTAGACATTAAATAATGCATTTGGGAGGCTAGAGGTACCCTAACACAGAGGCTAAAATAACCAGACGGAAATTAATGAAATAGTTACGTAACGTAATGACATTTTTATAATTTTAGGAAAATTTTGGAATTCTCATAGAAATGCTTTTTAAATAGAAAATTTGAGTTCTCTGAGGTTCTCAGAGGCCCTAAAAATCTTAGGAAGCCCCAGGATAGTTAACACTCCTTTGGTGTACATTTTCTAATGTCAATGGACTCGAACCTTGACCCTTTCATTCGAGAAGGTTTTAGCTCTAATTTGAGTAATTCCGAAGGTATTTTATAAGACTGAGGATCTAAATTTTATGATGGAAAAGATGGTTCTAAAAAAGGAGCTAAAACAAACTAGAAACAAAAATGCCAAAATTAAGCAAAAAATTGGAATTTTTGTGAACAATTAGCTTCTTGAATACTCTTTAAAAGTCACACCCCTTCTTTCTCCTTCTCCACTGACCTCATTCTTCCCAAAAATAGAGAAGGAGACCAAAATACTTAGGCACACAAGAGAGGAGAGAAAGGGAGGAGAAGAAGCCAAAACAAAGGTATGAAATCAATGGAATTTCTTATTCTTTCCTTTAGCAAAGTTATTATTTTCCTTCTTCTCTTTCATTCTATGGTTTTTTTGAAGTTTCTGGGTCCGTTATAAAGGCAGAATAGAGGGGAATTTTCAAATTGAAGGAGAAGACGCCAAGTAAGGTGAAAAACAAACAAAGGAAACCAAGGAAACTAGGTATTTTGCCATCTTTATGCTTGATCCTCCTTGTTCGTTCTCTTGTGTGTGTTTCGCCTTATATAAGACCAGTCAAGAGGGGTTGAATTTCTAGCCAAACCAAGAGTGAATCTTAGGAAAATGAGGGAGAAGAACAAGAATATGCAAAGGAAACAACAAAATAACCATTAGATTTCAAGATAGAAAAGTTAGGGTTTCAAATGTTTTCTTAAAATTCTGTTTTAACACAAGAATTCCTAGGCCAAAATAAGTGTTTAGATGAGCTTCTAAAATCCTTAGAAGGCTTCTCACATGCATCTTCCATCAAGAAAACAAAGCAAACACACTTTGTAATGTCCGATTTTCGTTAAATGGCAAAAATGGGCACGTTTTCAAAGCAAGTCCCTCTAAATAAATTAGTTAAGGTCTCAAAAAATTTGAGTAACATTCTAGATTCCTAAAAATGAGAATCATAGCCTCAGATAAAAGGAAAAATGGAGCTAGAATGAAGAAACAAATTTTGATGGAAATCCTACGAAACATAATGGTATTTTCGTAATTTTGAGAAAATTTTGGAATTCACACAAGAGGGCTTTTTAAATGAAAGTTTTGAGTTTTTCAAGGTTCTCAGAGGCCCTGAAAACCATGAGAAGCCCCGGGACAGTTAAATCCCCTCCGATGGACGTTTTCTAATATCGGTGTACCTAAACTTTGATAGATTCGTTTAGGAAGGTTTTAGCTCCGATTTGAGTGATTCCAAAGGTATTTTACTAAATTGGGAACCTAAATTTTATAATAGAAAAGATAGTTATAAAAAAAGACCTAAAACGAAGGAGAAACAAAAATGCCAAAAATGAAGGGTAAAATAGAAATTTTTGAAAAATACTTCCTCCTCCCCCTATAAATAGGTGACGCCCCACTCTCTCCTTCATTTAGACTCAGAATTTTCTGCCCAATTTCATAAAAGAAGGCTAGGGTTTAGGCGCACTAAGGGGAGAGAAGTAGAAGGAGAAATTCAAGGCATAAGGTATGGAAATTTGCTTATTTTTCATACTTTCTCTTAGTCAATCTCTTCTCCTCCTTTTCCCCCTTCTTTCCCATGATTTTTCTAAAGTTTTGAGGGCTATTTTGAAGGAAGAACAGAGGGAAAATTTCAAATTTTAAAGGAGGAAGCCAAGGAAAGCAAAGAACAAGCAAGAAAAACCAAGGAAATCAAGGTATCATGCAATCCTTCCACTTGATCTTCTTCCTCCCTTCTCTTGTGAGCATTTTGACCTATATATGGTCAGCCCTAGGGAGTTAAGTTTTCAACCAAACCAAGGGTGAATGTTAGGAATTTGAGGGAGAAAAATAAGAATATGAAAAGAAAATAACAAACTAGCCATTAGATTTCAAGATACAAAACCTAGGGTTTTAGGTGCACCTTGTAAAATTTGATTTTGCATGATAATTCTTAAGCCTAAATAAGAGTTTAAATGAGCTCCTAAGATCCCTAAGAGGCTCCCCACATGCATTTCCCTTGAGAAAACAAAGTAAAGTCCATGGATGCCAAAACCTAGCATAGGTTTGGCCAAGAAAGGTTCTCATAGCTAGGAAGAGTTTTAAATTTTTCTAAGCCCATTCTTGAGTCATATATGATGAATGAAAATGAGGGGAGGCCTTGGAAAAAATTTAGAACCTATAGAAAGTGAGTTGGTGCTTTAGGTTCCATATTATGACCTGGAGAAGCAACATGTAGCTAGGCTTTTGGTTTTAATTGTATGATGACTCCAAGAGACTTAAAAGGAGTCAAGAATCATATTTGAAGGGAAAGAATGGGGCCTAGAATTTATTTGAGAGGTATTGCTTCATTAGGTGCAATTATGGAACCATCATGAGGTTATAAGCCAAACTTGTGTCTATGCAAATTGTATGGCCTTAGAATTGAGTCCATGAACCTAATTAACTTTCACAAATTGTGTCTAGGCCAAGAGAAAGCATTCCCACACAATTGTGTGTGTGTGGCCGAAGGAAGGAGCATTAAGTCAAAGGAAAAAGTGTGTGGTTGTCTCTAAGGTAGCTCTCTCCACCTCTCTCATGCATGATTGCTTGCTTTACTTGTCTTTGAATGTGTGTATGTGTATTTCAAACTATGAAAAATGTTCTAGCATGAGCTCATACTTCATGGTACCATGATGATGCATTATGTTTTCTAAATGATATTTATGATGTTTACTTTAGTTTGCTTGAGTGTGGTGAGGCCAAGAACCCTTAGCTATGGTGAGGATGAGCCAAGAACCCTTAAGATTGGTTGAGACAAGGTAAAGAGTCTCCCAAAAGTGAGGTTGACTCCCGAGAGCATGGTTGAATTTAAAAATCTCTTAAAGAATGGGTGAGGCAAGTCCAACATTCACAAGAAATTGGGTGAGGCCAATCCACTTGCTTGGCAAGCCTTTATATGCTATGTATGACTTTCTCAAATGATAAAAATGTCTCTTGAATGTTTGCACATGTCAACATGACCATACATGCATTTATAAGACTTGTTTGCATCCATTATGTATGATTGAATGGGAGATGAGCTATTGGGATTCTTTGAATCTCATTCCCTCCTCTCCAATATTCTAACATGCTAGGTGGACCAAGAGAGCAAGGTAATGGAAGCTAACCACCTTGAAGAAAAGAGTTTGACAACAAAGTACTTGAATTTTGTTACTTTAAGGCCACCCCATTGGCAAATGATGTAATTAATAGATGTATATGTATTATGATATTATAAACATATGTAAATATGTTATTATGCCATGTATGAATGATAGGATATATTATGTGACCATTAGAATGTGATTTGAATGTATGATGGCAAATTAGCTTTCCTATGGTATTATGAAATTGTGCATATATGTAGATGAGATAACCAAAATGAAATGCATGGAGTTTGGGACCATATAGGCAGCTTACATAAGTCTTAATTATGCTTTTAGACTTGCCTAAGAGGTACCAAACCCTAAGGAAAGCCATTTGGACATTTTGGTATCCCATATGGAGCCAAAAATTGACTAATTTAGAACCCAATATCACTTTTTATCCAAATGAGCTCTTCTTGATCTAAGATTTGTCATGTAATTAGAGTTTGTTAAGAGCTTTTTAGGAAGCTAAAGAACATAATTTTTGGAGGTTTAAAGAATATTTGATTAATTTTTAAAGTTGGCAAATTTTCTGGTTTTGGTCATGTCACTGTTCACTCAGGTCTAAAAATGGAATCTGTCACATAGAGCTCAAATGATGTCCAATTGCCATGAAATTTTATACAAAGAAACTAGACATTCCCAGTGACTTATGCCAACTAGAAGCACCTCATTTGGATGTTTAGAGAAGGAGATATAAATTTTCAAAGAATCTGTCCAGTATTAGAAACTTCAGCCGACCACAGTTATTGTTTGATTGGATTTGGTTGTGCCTAAACTGGTATGGAGTTATTTTTCTCCTCTGGCTAACATCCACAGCTTTCCAAATTGGTATCATTTGCATGGATTGGATTTTTTTAAAATTAATTGGACATTTTTAAAGTTTGCAGCAGAATTCTGTAACAGCACCAGTGGATAGCCTGACCTTTGGACCTTTTCGAATGTCAAATGTTCTCTGTGATGGATGTTATGGTCTGGACATATTTTTAGTATGAAGTAGACATTGTAGCTTTCCAGAATGGCCAAGAATGTGTGATTTCAATTTTTCTAGAATTAGTTATGATTTTTCAAAGTTTGTGACAGAAATGAGCAAATTCTGGCTGAAAATAAATGTGTATATTTTATGCTTCTAATTGCCTTCCACAAGATGTAGGGCATATTTGATTATGGAAATAAGTTATAGTCATGTAATTAAATATGAGAATATGGTGTATGAGCTTACATGATCCATGTGACATCAAATGAAGTTTTTATACATAACGCAACTCAAAGAAATATATTATTTTTAATCATTTTTCCTTCATGGAATTGATTATGTAAAGCATAGGAATGTTATGAAATAAGCTATAAATATATGGTGTTACACACTTGGTGTTCATATAGTGCATAGTTTTGGCCTAGGCTAGATGAAGCACCAATGGGTAGTTTTAATTTATTCCAAGCTTGATTGAGTCATATGTGATGGGAGAGGATGAGAGGAAGCCTTGAAAAAATTTTAGAAGCCATGGATAGCGAGATGTAACTTTAGGTTCGATATTATAGCTTAAAGAAGCAACACCTAGCTAGGCTCTTTAAATTAATTGTGTGATGGCTCCAAGAGGCTTAGAAGGAGTCAAGAATCATAAATGGATGGAAAGAGTGGAGCCAAGATAATGTTTTCCCAAAGTTGCTTTATTAAGTGCATTATGGAACCATAAATGAGACATAAGTACAACCTAGCTCTTGAAATGAAAGTGTAGCCTTAGAATTTGTTCCAAGAGAGTAATTGGCTTCCATATTATGTGTCTAGGCTAAAGGAAACAAGTCCCACCTTCTTGTGAGTGTGTGGCCGTGGGCGAGGAACTAAATTCAAGGAAGAAAGTGCGCATTTGTGTCAAAGGTAGCTCTCTCTTCTTTCTCTCATGCATGAATGATGTTTATCTTGTCTTTGAATGTGTGTATGTATGTGTTAAACCATGAAAAAGTGTTCTAGCATATATTCATATGCCATGGTACCATGATATTATTTAATTCATTCAAATGATGCTTTGTGAACCTGCCTTGGTTTACTTGAGTGTGGTAAAGCCAAAAGCCCCCTAGCCATGGTGAGGATGAGCCAAGAACCTTAAAGAATAGTTAAGACAAAGCCAAGAGTCTCCCAAGGGTAAGGCTTAGTTAGAAGCCTTTAAGAAAAAGGGTAAGGCAAGTCCAAAATCCTTGAATGGAATGGGTGAGGCTAAACCATTTGCTTGGCAAGCCTATGTATGTTTTGTATAATTTCTTGAATGCTAGAAATGTTACATAAATGATTACATGTCCCATGATAGACATGCATGCATTTTTAGACTTGGATTTTCATTCTTTATGTATGGTTGAAAGGGAAAAGAGCTATTAAGATTCTTAGAATCTCATCCCTTCCTCCCCAGTTGTCTAACATGTCTAGGTGGATCAAGTGAGCTAAGGAATGGAAGCCACCAAGCCTAAAGAAAGGAGATTGACAACACGAATATGAAAATGTCTATTTTGTAGCCATATGAATGGCATATGATATAATCCTTTATTATACATGATGTATGGCCTCATGAACACATGTAAATATATGAATATATTGTGTATGAATGAGATTTGAAGTCATATGTATGATATAGCAATTTTTGGGCATTGAATGGCAAGAACTAACTTATGTACCCTTGTTTATATCTTAGGGTGAGAATGTGAGTTTGTGAAATCTGAGTTTATGCACCCTTGAGACATGTTTAGTAGACCATTTTGGTGCTTTCCCACATGCTCAAGTAGTCATGGTTGTCTTAGAAGCCAATGTGGACCATTTGAGACCTTTAGAAGACACCAAAAGAGCATTTTTGGAACCCAATGTCAAGATCTAATCAAATGAATGAATTTGCCCATGAAATTTGGCATGCATATAGATCTCATCCAAATCTTTTTAAGAAGTGAAAGACCAAATTATTTGGAGCTTTATAGAATTAGTTATGATTTTTTAAAATTATCATGTTTTTTGCTATTCTGGTATAAGCACTATTCAAATAGTTAGTTTCTTATACTGTGTCATTTTAGGACCAAATGGTATCCAATGCTCATGAAATTTTACAATCATAAACTAGACATGATAAGATTTCTATAGCCACCAAGATCACCCCTAATTGGATGTTTGAACAGGGAGATATGAATTTTTGAAATTCAGTGATAGTACTAGTAGTGATAGGCAACCTTGGTTATGGTTTCATCAAATTCCAGTAGCTAGACATTCCTATTATGGTCTGGACTTATTTTTAGCATAAAGTAGACATCTGTAGCTTTTCAAAATGGTATAGTGTGCTTGATTTAGAGTTTTTTAGAATTAGTTATGATTTTTCAAAATTTATGATAGAAAATTGAAATACCAACTCGAGGCTGCACATGTTATTTTTATGTATATACTCCATTAGCTTGAGTTCTTGGCCGCTTGTTGAGGTGGTTATGAGTTTTATTTGTGTATTTAAATATGATAATGAAATAGATGAGTTCATATGGTCCACGAGACATGAAACAAAAAATTTATACATAAAATAATGCAAAATAATTGAATATTTTTATTGCTTTTCTTGAGTGAATGTGCTAGACCAAAGAAAGACAAGCTAGAATGGTATGAGATGAAGTAAATAAATATGGTGTTACAAATGGTGCCCTAAAAATAGAGCCAAAATAACTAGACAAAATTCAACGAAATTGTCGTGGCATTTTCGTAATTTTAGGTATTTTTTAGAAAACTTAAAAGAAGGATTTTAAAATGGAAAAATGAGTTTCTGGAGGTTCTCAAAAGCCCTAAAAACTATAAGAACCCCTAGAACAGTTCAAACCCCTTCAGTTTATGTTTTAGAATGTTGGTTAACCTAAACTTTGACCCTTTCGTTCTGGAAGGTTTTAGATTTGATTTGAGTGATTCCAAAGGTATTTTAGAAGTTAGAGGATTTAAATTTTATGATGGAAAAAATGGTTCTAAAAAAAGAGTTGAAATGAGCCTTAAAGAAAGAAACCAAGAACGAAGGGTAAAATTGGTATTTTGAAATATCTTAAATAGATCCCTAGCTATATATATGAGGCGTCCCACTTCTCCCCCACACTCACTCGACCTAAATTTTATCCAAACCAAAGGGAGACTAGCTAAAGAAGGGTGCATAAGACAAAGCTCAAAGGGATAAAACAAGCTTAACTAAAATCCCTAACCCACTTGCTTTATGACCTAGACTTAACACCCATCAACACAAAAACTAAACCCAATAAACCCTTTCTAAGGCATTACCATTTTGAAATGCAAGATCAAAGAGTGAGAGAGATGTAACTTCTACCTCCTTAAAATTGAATTAGAACTAGTAAGATAATGATAGAGGACCTTAGAATAAAATAAATTGAGGCAAATTAAGGATATAATGTTAATTAGAGCATCTAGAAATGGGGTTAAAAAACTATAAATGGCCTGAAACTAGAGCCAAAATCACTAAATAAAATAAACCAAAATCAAAGAAATTTTTAAAATTTAAAGGAAGGAGTTTTAAATTATAAAATTGAGCTCACTAGGATTTTCAAAGGCCCTAAAAATCATCAGAACAGTTAGAATGGTTAAAACCATTCCAGTGTATGAATTAGGATGTTGGTTAGCTACAACTTTGACTAAGCCATTCTAGATTGTCATTAATTATAAAAATTCCAAAATAAATGTTTTAACAAACTAGATATCCTCAATTTTATGATGGAAAAAAGAGTTTTAAAAAAGGATTTAAAATGAGCCTAAACAAAGCAGTCAAAATTTCAAGACATAATTGATATTTTAGGAATTGTTTTAAAATATTCCTTTTTTTTCCTTTATATATGTTTAGCCACACCATTGTAATATCCAATGATTTGATAATTCAAATAGTCCATAAAAAGTGGGATAACAAGCGAGGTCACAAGCCTAAAGAAGGGTGGTACGAATTAACAAAAACCTGAAATTAGAAGCACATGGTTAATGAAAGAGAACCCTAAAGTAAAATGAATTGAGGCAAATTAAAGTTAAAATACTAAATAGAGCATCTAAAAATGAGATTGAGAAACCAAGAATGGCCTGAAATCAAAACTGAAACAACCAAATAAAATGAACCGAAACATAGTGACAAAATTGTAATTTTGGATAACTTTTATGAAAACTCAAAGGAGAGAGTTTTAAATAATAAAATTAAGCTCACTAGGATTTTCAAAGGCCAAAAAATTCATAAGAACCATTGGAATGGTTGAAGCCTTTTCGATGTATAATTTAGGTCATTGGTTGACCTAAACTTTGACTAGATGGTTCAGTAAAGTTTAAATCCAATTAATGTGAAACCAAGACTTTTAATGAATTACAAGACCTAAATTTTATAATGGAAAAGACGATTTTCAAAAAGAAGTTAAAATAAGCTCAAATGGAGAGGTCAAAGAGTTAGAGATATGGTTGGAATTTTTAAAATGTTGTAAATATCCCATTTTCTCTCCTTATATCATGCCACCTCTCTTCCTCTCATATAAACTAACCTAAATTCAGTCTGAAACAAAGCCAAACTCAGCTCTTTGTATGCACAAGAGGAAGGAGAAAGGAGGAAGAAAATGAGCTAAAAGGGTAAGAATTTGCTCTCTTTTCCTGCTCTTGCGTTTACTAATATTCTTCTCCTCTTTCTCTTCTTTCTTTCCATAGTTTTGGAATTCTGAATGGTGGTGTTTTGTAGCTAGTTTAGTAGAAGGAAGAAAGAGTTTAAAGGAAACTCTAGCAACATAAGAAACCCCACTTGATAAGGAATCAAATAAGGTATGTTCTTCCATACAAGCTTGTTTCTCTTGGTTCTTCTATTGCTTCTCCTATTCGGCCAGACCAAGAGCACTATGGAAGGAGCTTGGGTTTGGCCCAAACTTGATAGGAAATGGGGTTTTAAAGTATGGAGATTAATATGGAACCAAAAGAACCAATTAAGAAGCCATTGGTAGCAAGTTATGGAACCTAGAGTTTCACTTGCACTTTAGGAAATATAAAGCTTTAAAATGATATTTTTAGCCATGTAAGAGTATGATTGAGCTAAGAAGAGGCTAAGAAACTCATATAGGTGCTAAATTCCTTAGAAGAATGAACAAAACTCCATGGGTGCTCTTTCTTATACATGTCTCGGTCAAGAATCATATGAAGCACTTAGTGGAACACCATATTTACTAGGCTTGAGTGACGTAACATAATCATTACTAGGCTCATCTTCCATCATTACTAGGCTCATCTCCTTGGATTATATAGATTTCCTAGAAAAGCTATTAAAATATTCCATTAAATTATCTTACCTCATGGATAAAATTTTCATTCGGTGTTCTGTGGGCCATATGGACTCATCCATTTCATTATCATATTTAAATATACAATAAAACTCATAACAAGCTCAAGAAGTGGTCTAGAACTCATGCAAGTGAAAGGTATGCATGAAAATAGAGTGTGCAGCCTCAGGTTGGAATTCCAGAATTCTAACATAAATTTTGAAAAATCATAACTAATTCTATAAAAATTGAAATCATACACACTATACCATTCTAGAAACCTATAGATGTTTACTTTATGTTAAAAATAAATCCAGACCACAACAAAGCTACTAGCCACCGAAAATTGATGGAATAGTACTATAAATCGACTGTCATTATTGGTACTGTCCTCCAACTTCAAAAATTCATATCTCCCTGCTCAGATATCCAATTGGGGTGTTCTTGGTGGCCATGGAAATATTATTATGCTATTCTATGCTTGTAAAATTTCATGAGTATTGGACACCATTTGGCCTTCGAATGACACAGTCCAAGTTACTGACCATATGAACAATGTCTATATCAGTTCAACAGAAAAATGCCAACTTTGAAAAATCATAATTAATTTCACAGTTTCAAATAATATGGTCTTTAGCTTGCCAAAAAGCGCTGGATGAAATTTATATGTATCCCAAATTTCATGGGCAAATTCGTTCATTTGGTCAGATCTTAACATTAGGATGTAAAATGGCTCATTTTGTGTCATGTAAGGGTCTCAAATGGTCCAAAATTGCTTCTAAGACAACCATAGCCACTTGAGTACGTGGGAAAGCACCAAAATGGTCTACTAAACTTGTCTCAAAGGTGCACAAATCCAATTTTCTTAATCTCACTCATCCACCCTAAGATATACACAAGAGCATACATACCAAGTCTTGCCATCCAATGTCCAAATCATGTTATTTCATACATATGACATTAAATCTCATTCATACATCATACATTTACATATTTACATATGTTCATGAGATCATACAATATATACAATAAAGGATTACATCATGTGCCACTCATATGGCCATAAATTGGCATTTTTACACACTTGGTTGTCAATCTTCTCCTTCTAGGCTTGATGGCTTCCATTCCCTTGCTCACTTGGTCCACCTAGACATGTTAAACATGTGGGGAGGAAAGAATAAAATTCTAGGAATTCCCATAGCTTTTCTCCCTTTCAATCACACATAAAAAATACAAAACTAAGTCTAGAAATGCATGCATGACTATCATAGGATATGTGATCATTCAAGAAGCATTCTTAACATTCAAAGAATCACACTAAACATACATAGGCTTGCCAAGCAAGTGGTTTGGCCTCACCCATTCTCTTCAAGGATCTTGGACTTGCCTCACCCTTTTTTCTTCAAGGCTTTAAACTAGGCCTTGCTCTTGGGAGACTCTTAGCTTTGTCTCATCCATTCTTAAGGGTTTTTGGCTTATCCTCACCATGGCTAAAGGGTTCTTGGTTTCACCACACTCAAGCAAACCAAAGGAATGTAACAAGACATCATTTGAATGCATCAAACAACATCATGGTACCACGGCATATAAAATCATGCTAGAACATATTTTCAAGGCTTAACACACATTCAAAGACAAGATGACATTCATCCATGCATGAGAGAAAAGAGAGAGAGCTACCTTTGTTACAAATGCAAACTTTTTCTCTTGAATTTGGTTGCTCTTCCTTGGCCCCACGTACACAAAAAGGTGGAGATTATTTCTCTTAGCCTAGACACATCATATGGAAGCCAATTATACTCTTGAAGTAAATTTTAAAGCCATGCATTCACTAGAAAAGCTAGGTAGTTCATGTGACGACCCTACCCTCTAATCATTGTAATTATGGTTATATATACGATTAATAATTAATTATCAAGGTTTGAATGGCTACAATTTATCACGTTATGTAAATATGGGGAAATTTGAACCTTGATATTAGGGTAATCACCATACCACCGCAATATAACAAAATTTGCATAAAAGAAATCCTACTACCATAAGGGGTTTATGATTCAACCGTCCATCAGTTTCAATACCCAATAACCTCCCACAAGTGTTCCTATATCGTCTTATAATTTCACAAATCTCACCGCGACCAACCTATATGGCGTCACGGCAGAAACGCCTCTTGGAACTACAGTTCTCAACTTCCACAATTCTTGCCTCGGCGCAATATATTTGAGCCGTGGTGAGTTTTGCTTCTGTCCAACCCTTATTTTATTTTCTCGACTCACGTCGTGGCAGGACATAATGCGCCGCGGTGAGTTTTGGTTTTGTTACCAGCCTGGGCGATTTTTCCCACTTTGCGCCGCTGCGAGATTTATTAGGCCGCAGCGCTCCTCGCTACTGTCACTCTTCAGGTTAGTTTTCCACTCTTGCGCCGCGGCAGGATTGGTTACGTCGCGGCTCCCTTCGGCTCTGTCTCTCATTTGGCCGCAGCGAAGCCTTCTTAGCCGCGGCGGGACTCCCTCTTGTGACCATATTACCCAAATTTCGCCCCCTACACTCCAAACCTCATCTTAGAAACACTCCAGGTCCACCTTCCCTTATTTTATATGATTCTAATGGTGTTTATCTACCCTATTTACCCATTAATCCATCCATTACCATTGCAAAACTTAAATACTACTTCCGACTTGTCCAACTAACTCATATCAGCAAATTCATGAATATATAACAGTAAGAACACATGCATTAACAGCAATTGACATGCCATGCACATTCCATAGAGATTCCATTCAACAATAGCTTATGTCCATATCCAAGGCATCATATGACTACAATTTCCATATGGTAATCCATATCACAATTTTAACAAATCCACATATATGATACTATAAGTTCATACATTAATATTCAATTATAATAAGACTTAAATCCTTAACGGTTACATTTCAATCAAACAAAATATGAACGCCTACACTTGGCAACATGATTACATGATGATGCTATGTAAACTAATAACAAAATTGCATCTACCCTATTCTACTCAGACCAAGTGTAGCTCCCCACACCCAGCCTCAGCTCATGGATGTTCATCCACTTGCTTACCCTTATCCTTACTTGAGGAACCTTTCACCTAAAATATTAATCCCATAAAACGGGGTGAGATATAAATCTCAGTAACCAAGGCAATTCCATTATATATCTAGTTTAATTAGCATATATGCATGAATCAAAATCAACATCAAAATCATATCCATCATATCAGCAAATGAATCAATTAAGTTATCATGATTACTATCCCATACTAGCAATCATATTATCACATGTTAAAGGCCATTAACACCGGGAAAGGCTCGTCCACGGCACCTACTCCCTATTGAGCACAACCGAGGCTCAGTGCATCTGGGTTTGATCATAACCCGGTGCTCGATCGAAGCACATGCACTGGTGGCAGCCGCACCACAGCTCCACCATGGACTCACAAGGTCCAATCACAATTCAACAGATAGCCAACCAATTCATTCAACATTTCAAATCATTCATATACAGCAACATATGAAATTAAATCAAATATATACATGGAATTGATATAAACCCGGTTACCTCACTTGTAGATAAATTGTAACAGCCACCATAAATCCCAAATTCGGTTTAGAGTGTCCTTCACCAGAAAACTCAATATTCCACCCAAAGTCCTAAGCAAATTCGTACAGAATTAATACCCATTTTATAAGTCAGCTATGGGGGTCTCAAATTAACAAATAAAGTATCAAAATGGAGGGTTTAAACTCACCTAAGGTCAGCCCTAACCTCAACCTACGAATTTCACCAAGAAAATCCCCAAACACCCACATTTCAGATTTTGGGTAGGATGAAAATGCTCCAAATAAAAAACTAATCAGGCCAAATTAAAGAGAAAGATGAGGAGATTAAGTTGTATAACTATTACCTTAGCTAAATCTTGCTCTAAATGTGAGAAAATGCAGAATTCTTGCCCCAAACCCTAGCCTCCTCTCCAAGCTCCGAATTTGCTTCTTGAGTTTCAGCAAATGAGAAAGTGGCTGGAGTATTAGGGTTTAAGTTAGGATTTAGTTGGGTCAAATATGGGTCATGGGTTGCTCCAAAGTCTATCTTCACTTGGGCTTCAGATTTTTGCTTGTTGGGCCAGTTTTTAGAGTGTTGGGCTGCAGAATTTTATTGAGCCAGTTCTTATACATTGGGTTGCTGAAGTTTAATTAAGTTTGGGCCAAGTTTGAAAAGCTCAAGAATGTGGGTCTGCACAAGGGTTATTGGGCCACTTAGAAGAGTCTATACAAGGTGGATTTTGGGCCTCCATTACACTAAATTGGGTTGGGTCTGCACCTAACCCATTGGGCCTCCATTAGCCTCTTATCATAATCTATTAATTTAAGCCTAGATAGGATTTCTATCTCAATTAAATCGCAACCCATATTAATTATTCCTAATTAATCTAATCCGTGATTAACACCTTAATTAATTATGGGGTGTTACAGTTCATATGGCTCTTTTATAGTTCCATAATACACTTAATAAAGCAACCTTAAAAAAACATCATCTTGGCTCCATTCTCTCCATCCATTTATGATTCTTAACTCCATTTAAACCTTTTGGAGTTATCACACAATCAAATCAAGGAGCTTAGTTGGGTGTTGCTTCTTTAAACCATAATATGGAACCTATGATACCATCTCACTATCCATGACTTCTAAAATTTTTCTAAGGCTTCCTCTCATCATTTCCCATCATATATGACTCAAAAATAAGCTTGAAACAAATTAAAACTACCTCTAGGTACTCTAACCTCTCTAGGCCATGGCTATGGAGTACGTGAGCACCAAGTGAGTTTGCTTTGTGTTCTTGATGGAAGATGCATATGAGGAGCCTTCTAAGGGTCTCAAGAGCTCATCCAAATACTCATTTACACCTAGGAATTATTGTATCAAATCAAAATTTTGGTGGAACACTTAAAATCCTAACTTTGCTAACTTAAAATCTAATGGCTATTTGATTATTTCCTTTGCATATTTTTGTTCTCCTCCCTCATTTTCCTAATTTTCACCCTTGGTTTAGCTATAAATCCAATCCCTCTTGGCTAGTCTTATAAAGGATGAAATGGAGAGAAGAAGAGCAAGGAAGATTAAGTTGGAAAGTGGCAAAATACCTTAGTTTTCTTGGCTTTTCTTATGTGTTATTTACTTTGCTTGTCCTCCTCTCCTCAAATCTAAATTTTCCACCTCTGTTCTACCCTCTATACAGACCCAAAAACATCATTAAACCCATGAAAATAAAGAGGAGAAGAAGGAGAATCATTTGGCTAAAGAAAAAGCTTGAATTTTCATGGAATTTCCAACCTTTTTCTTACTTTTTCTCCTTTCAAAATCTCCTCCTTTGGTGCATCTAAAAGCTGACTTTCTTCTCTAGTTTTGGGGCGGAATTAGGTTGGTCTAGAAGAGGGGAGAAGGAGGGCAAAATATAAGAGTTCAAGAAGTTTCCATTTTTCAAAAATTCTAATTTTTCCCTTTGTTCTTGGCATTTTTGTTTCTAATTCGTTTGAGCTCCTTTTTGAGAACTATCTTTGCCATCATAAAATTTAGGTCCTCATTCTTATAAAATGCCTTTGGAATCACTCAGTTTGGAGCTAAAACCTTCCCAAACGAATCGGTCAAAGTTCAGGCTCACCGTCATTAAAAAACATCTACCAAAGGGCCTTTAACTGGCCTGGGGCTTTCGATTTTAGGGCACCTCTGCCCTTCACTCATCATTTTTTAAGGTTTAAAATGTCATTCTAATTTTATTGGACCTTAAATCGCTCTATCTGGGGGACTTCCCTTTGTATTCAGTGAATTTTGTGCATTTACGGAGAAACCAAACATTACGTTTCTTGCGTTTTCTCTCATTTTCAAAGAACTAGATATTACACTTAGGAAGAGTTTTCTTTGATTTCAATGTTATAAATGGTCTAGATATGAATTATAAACACCAAAAGAACTATTGGTTTGAATTTAGAACATTATTTTAAAAGGTGAAAGTTTAGGGTTCTATTATACATAAGGAAGCAACTTGGTACTAGGCTCCTTGAATTGAGTTGGTGATAAATCTAATAAGTTTAAATAAAGTCATATGACCTATATTGGGTGAGAAATTAGAGCCAAGACATTAAATGATACAAGTTGCTTCATTATGCCATTAAGTGGAGCCATATGGAAGCTTAAAGTCAGAGTTAGCTTATGTAAGGCTTATATGAGTCCAAACATGGTTCCATTGATGTATTTATGTCTTGTTCGATATGTCTAGGCCAAGCAAGTAAAGTTTCTCCCAAATGTGTGCATGAGGTTAAGAAAAGAAGCCAATGATACAAGGAGAATTAAGTGGTTTTTGTACGAAAGTAGCTCTTCATCCATTCTTGCATATATTATGTTAGTTGTTTACTTGGTCTTGAGTGCTTGTATGTTTTATTTGTTATTTATATATGTTCTTACTTAATTAATGATAGTATACCTTATTTAATTTGATAATGGTTGCATTTGGAATGAATTTGGCTCTTGAACTAGTGAGGTTATGCCAAAAGTCTCTTGAATTAGATGAGGTAAGGCCAAAAGTCTCTAAATGTAGGTGAGACAAAGCCAAAAGTCTCAAATGTGAGAGAGGCTAAGTCAAAAATCCTTAAAGAAGGGTGAGGTTAGACCAAAAGTCCTAAATTATAGGGTGAGGTTAGACTAAAAGTCCCTAGAGTTTGATTTACTCTTAGTGAAGACATGTTATCCCTTATGCTTGACTATGATTGATTTTGGATAGCATAATGTGCATACTTGCTCTTCTTGACCATAAACATGCCATATATGCATGCTTGAATGATGAATGAGCTATTGGAATTCCTAAAATCTCATTCTTCTCTGTATTATTCCTAACCATGTCTAGGAAACTCACAAGGAAGTAAAGATGGAGATCAAAGAGCATGATTGGTCTTATTTTGACAATAGTTTAGATTGTTATGTATTTTGTTGCACATAATAGGATGTACATGATTATATGGTGATGTAACCATTCCCACAAATGTAAAAGCATGGGATTATGAGGTTAATGATATTTTTTTATTGTAAATGTGCAAGACTATGCATTTTAACCCTATGTGTACCATGAATTATGTATATATAATGGCAAATGGATGAGTGAAATTGAGTTGCATGAGGTTTAGGACATGATAAACTAGTTATATATGTTGTGTTTTATGTTTGAAATGTGCTTAAGTGGTCACATGAGCCAAGAGGGTTCATTTGGAACCATTTGAGTTCCAAGTTGCACCATTTTAAGCCACTTTGTACACTAGAACCAAAATTAGAACAAATGTGTGAATTTCTAGATAAAATTTGGCAGGAATTTAGAGATCATTTAGATACTTCCATAAAGCTAAAGAACATAATTTTTGGAGCTTTGTAAAATTTATTATGATTTTTTAAAATTGGCTGAAAATTGTAGAATTTATTAGACATTGTTCATATGGTCAATTTTTGTTTTTCATGTAATTAAAAGGTTAAATGGACTCCAATGCTCATAAAATTTATAGACATATAGGTGGCATTATAAGCTTTCTATAGCAACGAGTTTGTACAAAACAAAGCTATGTAACCAAAGATATGCATGCTCAAAGTTTTAAGTTTGGTTATGCCCGAAAATCTAATGCAGTTACTGTTCCATTCTATTTTAATGAACCAAATGAATTTGTTTTGATCTAAAATTTTTACAACAAGTAGTTCATATCCTGATCTTTCTATTGTGTCCTAATTTACACAAATTGAAGTTTTTTAACTCAAGATATGAGTTTTTGAAATTAGTGGCTAAAATGAGAATTTATAAGAAATTATGCAAAAGTGCTAGCTTGATCTATATGGCTTGAGATTCGAAATTCATGATTCTATTTATGATGTTTTATATTGAACAAACTTGTTTAGTATGGATCTTGAGATTTATATATTGAATTTATATATTTATGTTTATTTGGAGAAGTCAGGCCTTTAATATCGATTTATTTTGCTACTAAAAGTGCTAGAAATAAGGAAATTGATGTTGTAACATGTTATGATGTAAAATATGTGCTAGTTCTTTATGGTATGACACCATTCCAGCCCCATGACCTACTTATAGAACTAAAGAGGCATCTAAAGAAAGAGGAAAATAAGGGGGAAAGGGCAAAAAAGGTCAGAAAACTTGCACTTTTTCATCTCATGATAATCAGAAACCTTCTCCTCCTCTTTGAGCTCTTTCCACTGATGGCTTTGGTTTCTCAGAAGAAGCTTTTTGGTGGCTGAATGTAATATCCAATTCCTCCATAAATGTGAGAAACATAATGTCCAGTTTCTCTATAAACGTACGAAATGCATCGGATATAAAAGGAAGTTGTAATGTCCAGTTTTCGTTAAACGATAGAAACAGGTGCATTTTCAAAGCAAGTCCCCTGAAATGAATTAGTTAAGGTCCCAAAAAAATTGAGTAACATTTCAGACTCCTAAAAATGAGAATCCTAGCCTCAAACGAAAGGAAAAACGGAGCTAGAATGAAGAAACAAATGTTGACAAAAATTTTACGAAACATAATGGCATTTTCATAATTTTGAGCAATTTTTGGAATTCACACAGGAGAACTTTTTAAATGAAAGTTTTAAGTCCTCTAGGGTTCTTAAAGGCCCAAAAAATCATTGGAAGCCCCGGGACAATTAAATTCCTTCCGGTAGACGTTTTCCAATGTCAGTGCACCTGAACTTTGTCGAATTCATTCGAGAATGTTTTAGCTTTGATTTGAGTGATTCCAAAGGTATTTTAATAAATTGGGAACCTAAATTTTATAATGGAAAAGGCAACTCTGAAAAAGGAGCTAAAACGAAGGAGAAACGAAAATGCAAAGAACGAAGGGCCAAATGATAATTTTTGAAAAATGCTTCCTCCTCCTCCAATATATAGGTGGTGCCCCACTTTCTCTTTCATTTGGACTCAGAATTTTCTACCTAATTTCAGAGGAGAGAGCTAGGGTTTTGGACGCACAAGAGAGGAAGAAGAAGAAGGAGAAATCTAAGCTTAAAAGTATGCTTCAATGGTAGTTTTTCATGCTTTCTTCCATCCACACCTCCTCTCCTTCCTTCTCCTTTGTTTCCTTTGATTAAAATGGAGTTTATAAATCTGATTTAAGGGAGAAACTCAAGGGAATTTTCGGATTTGAAGAGAGAAGTTTGGAAAAAGCAAGATTCAAGCAAGAATAAGCAATGAAACTAGTAATTTCTCTTCCTATGGTTGCTATCTTGATCCTCCCTCCTTCTCCATTTCGCCTAACCCTAAGAACCATAAGAGGAGTTAATTTTTAGGCAAAACCAAGGATAAATTTAAGGAAAAATGGTGTGGAGATTAAGAATATGCAAAGAGAATTAACAAAAAACTATTAGATTTCAAGATGTAATTTCTAGGGTTTCAAGTGCACCTTTTAAAATCTGATTTTGTATGATGATTCCTAGGCCTAAATAAGAGTTTAAATGAGTTCCCAAGATCCTTAAGATTCTCCCCACATGCTTCCTCCTTCAAGAAAACCAAACAAAATCCATGGACACCAACAAGCCTTATGGTCTTGGCCTAAGGAGGTTGGGATAGCTAGGGAGAGTTCTAAATTTTTCTAAGCCCATTCTTAAGTCATATATGATGAATGAAAATGAGGGGAGGCCTTGGGAATATTTAGAACTCATAAAAAGTGAGTTGGTGCTTTAGGTTTCATATTATGACCTAAAGAAGTAACATGTAGTTAGGCTCTTTGTTTTAATTGTGTGATGACTCCAAAAGGCTTAAAAGGAGTCAAGAATCATATTTGAAAGGAAAGAATGGAGCCTAGAATTTATTTGAGGGGTGTTGCTTCATTAGGTGCAATTATGAAAATATAATGGGGTCTATAGAATAACCTAGTATCTAAGCAAGTTGTGTGGCCTTAGAATTTGTTTCATGAACCTAATTAGCTTCCACAAATTGTGTTTAGGTCAAGAGAAACCTTCCCCACACTTTTATGTGTGTGTGGCCGAAAAGAGGAGCTTGAATTCAAAGGGAAAAGTGTGTGATTGTGTACAAGGTAGCTCTCTCCACCTTCTCTCATGCATGGATGTATGTTTAGCTTGTCTTAAAATGTGTGTATGTGCATTTTCAAGCCACGAAAAATATGCTAGCATGATTTTATATGCCATGATTTCATGATGACATATTATGTTTCTAAATGATGCTATGATATTTGTTTGAGTTTGCTTGAGTGTAGAGAGGCCAAGAACTCTTAACCATGGTGAGGATAAGCCAAAAACCCTTAAGATTGGTTGAGACAAAGCAAAGAGTCTCCTAAAAGCAAAGTAGGCTCCCAAGAGTATGGTTGAGTCTAAAAATCTCTTAAAGAATGGGTGAGGCAAGTCCAAAATCCATGAGGAAAAGGGTGAGGCCAATCCATCTACTTGGTAAGCTCTTAGATGTCTTGTTGACTTATTCACATGCCAAGCTTACTTCTTGAATGCTCATGACATCAATTATATCCATGCATGCATTTTTCAAGACTTTCTTTGCATTCATTATGTATGATTGAATGGGAGATGAGCTATTGGGATTTTTTTAATCTCATTCCCTCCTCTCAAATGGTCTAATATGCTAGGTGGACTAAGTGGACAAGGTAATGGAAGCCAACCACCTTGACAATGAGAGGATGACAACATAATGCAAAGCTTTTAGTTCTTTAAGACCATAATTGTGTCAAATGATGTAACCCATTGATGTATATGGTCTATGACCTCTTGGACATATGTAATTATGATAATATGTGATGTATAAATGAATGGATATGATGTGTGAACCCTAGAATGTAATTTGGATATGTAATACCAAGATATGCTTCTTGAAAGCTTGAGGTGTGTGTGTATAATTGCATGTGACATAAGCAAAATAAGAGGCATGGGGTTTGAGACCATTTGGGCAGCTCACACAAGTCCCAATTATGCTTTTATACTTGTCCAAAAAGTACCAAAACCCAAGGAAAGTCATTTGGACAAGTTGGTACCCTATATGGAGCAAAAATTGACCACAACGGAACCCTATGTTACTTTTTGTCCAAATGAGCTCTTCTTAATCTAAAACTTGGTATGTAATTAGATCTTGTTGAGATATTTTTGGGAAGTTAAAGAACATAATTTTTGGAGGTCTACAGAATATTTGATGAATTTTCAAAGTTGACAAATTTTCTGGTTTTAGTCATGTCACTGTTCACTTAGGTCCGAAAATGAAATTTGTCACACAGGCTCAAATGATGTCCAATTGACAAGAAATTTTATAAAAAGAAACTAGACATTCCCAATGACTTGTACCAACTAGAAGAACCTCATTTGGAGGTCTAGAGAGGGAGATATGAATTTTGAAAGATTCTGTCCAATATCAAGAATTTCACCTGACTTCAGTTACTATTTGATTAGATTTCAAGATCTGGGTATGCCTGAGCTGGTCTAGAGTTATTTTTTCCCTCTATTTAACATCCACAACTTTCCATATTGGTATTATTTACATAGATTGGATTTTTTTGAAATTAATTGGACATTTTTGAAGTTTGCTATAGAAATCTGTGACAGCACCAGTGGGTAGTTTGACCTCTGGACCATTTTGAATGTCAAACATCTTCTGTGATGGATGTTATGGTCTAGACATATTTTTAGTATGAATTATACATCTATAGCTTTCTATAATGACCAAGAATGCATGATTTCAATGTTTCTAGATTTAGTTATAATTTTTCAAAGTTGTGATAGAGATGAGCCAAATTCTGTCCAAAATTTTATATGTATATTTTAAGCTTCCCTTCGAGTCCCATGAGTTGGAGCCACATTTCATGATCCAATTGAGTTATATTCATGTAATTAAATATGAGAATGTGTTGTATGAGCTCATACAGTCCACGTGACACAGAATGGAATTTTTTTACACGACACAGCATGAAAATATTCATTATTTTATTACCTTTTTCATTGGAAACTCATATGATTTATAGAATTGAGTTAATTAAAGGCATGAGATGAGCTAGAAATTACGGTGTTATTGAATTCCCCCAGATAGAATGATTTGAGATCCAATAAAATTAAAATAATAATCTAAACCTCAAAATCCAAGGTCAGAGGTGTCCTGAAAACAGAGCTAGAATAATCAGATGAAATTTAACAAAGATATAGTGGCATTTTTATAATTTTGGTCACTTTTTAGAAAACTCAAAGGAAGCATTTTTAAATGGGAAAAATGAGTTTCTCGAGGTTCTAAGATGCCCTAAAAATCATAGAAACCCCTAGAATGGTTTAAACTCCTCCGGTTTGCATTTTAGAGCACCAGTTGACCTAAACTTTGATCAGTTAATTTAGGAAGGTATTAAATTTAATTTGGATGAAACCAAAGCCATTTTATGAATTATAGGACTTAAATTTTATTATAGAAAAGATGGTTTTCAAAAAGGAGTTAAAATAAGCCTAAACGGAGCAAACAGGTACGTGGCAACAAAATGGTCATTTTGAAAAATTGTAAAAGAGGCTTCTTAAGTAAGATTACACCTTATCATCTTCTCCAAGCTTCCATTTTTAGATTTTTAGAGAGCTATGGCATGACACTAAGAGAAGGGAGAGAGAAGAAGTTTAAGCTTCTGTTTAGGTAAGTAAACAGCCCTGTTTCATCCCGCGCTAGTTAGGAAAGTTGTTCCTCTCTCTAAGAGCTCTCTAATGGTGGTTTTCTTTTCTTGAAAACTTGAAGATTCATGTCTAAAATAAGCCAAAAAGAAACTCTTTTTAGGAAACCAATTAGTGGAAAATAATCTACATGAAAAGAGCTCCATTTTAAGATAAAACTTTACTTGAAACACTTGCAAAATCTTATGTTTCCAAGTCATTTAAACTTCAATCTATAGAGAGAAAGTGAGGGGGAAAGTTTTTCTTCATGTATTCTTGATGGAACCATGGGTTATGGAGTGTGAGAATTAAGAATATACATCTAGAATTGAAAAGGAAGCTTTAGAATGCAAGTTATAGAATTTAGGGATTTAGTAGCACCTTGGCAAATATGAAACTTCCTAATGATAACTTAAGTTGTCTAAGAGTATGAATGAGTTCTCAAGACATCAAGGAAGCCTCTCACATGCATCTCTCATCAAAGAAAGCAAAACAACTTCCATTAGTGCCAAAGGAAGTATAGTCTCGGCCTAAGCTAGAAGTGGCACCTAGGGAGTGTTTTAATATGTTTTAAGCCTAGAATGGGACTAAATATGATAGAAAAATATTAGTAGAAGCCTTCAAAAAAATTTAGAAGTCATAGAATATGAGATAAAGGTATAAGCTCCATAATGTGACATTATAAAGCAACTTATAGCTAGGTTCCTTAAAATAAAAGTGTGATGACTCCAAGGAATCTAAAAGTAGTCAAGAGACCTAGAATGAATGAGAAATGGGAGCCAAGACCATGAATTCTCCTAGTTGCTTTATAAGGTCTTGTATGGAAGTATAATGGAACCATATAACAAAGTAGCTTCATATAAAGTGTGTATGATGCCAAGGCTTATTTCCATAAGTGATTTACGTCTCTTTTAATGTGTCTAGGCCAAGAGAACCAAGGGCCACCTAATTGCAAGGCTTGGCCAAAAAAGAAGAAGAATTTCAAGAGAAAGTGTTGTTGTAATATCTGATTTTTGTTAAACAACGGAAATAGATACATTTTCAAACCAAATAGCTCAAAAAGGTCCAAAAAAATTTAAGTAGCATTCTAGACTCCTAAAAATGAGAATCTCAAGTTCAGACGAAAAGAAAAATAGAGCTAGAATGAAGAAACAAAATTGAACAAAAGGTTGACGAAACGTAATGGTATTTTCATAATTTTGAGCAAATTTTAGAATTCACATAGGAGGAATTTTTAAAAGAAATTTTTAAGTTCTCTAGAGTTCTCAGAGACCCTAAAAACTATGGGAAGCCTCGGGACAGTTAAAACCCCTCTGGTGGACATTTTTCAACATTAGTTGACTCGAACTTTGACGAATTCATTCAGGAAGGTTTTGACTCCAATTTGAGTGATCCCAAAGGTATTTTATTAAATTGAGGACCTAAATTTCATAAAGAAAAATATGGTTCTAAAAAAGGAGCTAAAACGAACTGGAAATGAAAAATGCCAAGATGAAGGGGCAAAATTAGAATTTTTGAGAAGTCTTTCATAACTTCCCTATATATATATGAGGCGCCCCACCTCCTCACTTATTTAGATACAATTGTTTTTGCCCTAAACCAGAGGAGAGAGCTAGGGTTTGAGGCACACCAAGAGAAGGGAAAAGGGAGGAGAAAAACAAGGCAAAAGGTATGGAATTTCTTAGTTTTTTCATACTTTCTCTCTAGTAAACCTCTTCTTCTCCATTTTTCCTTCTTCCTATGATTTTTATTGAAGTTCTTGGATCTTTTTTAAGGGAAGCACATAGGGAAAAATTCGGATTTGAAGAGAAGAGGCCAAGGAAAGTGAGAAACAAGCAAGAAACTAAGGAAAACAAGGTAAATCTTCCTTCCATGGTAGCTATCTCTTGCTTCCTCTTTCTCCATGGTTCGTCCAACTTAGGGAAGTCCAAGAGGGCTTGGATTTTAGATAGAACCAAGGGTGAATCTTGGAAAATGGAGTGTAGAGAATAAGAATATGGAAAAGGAATTAACAAACAACTATAAAAAATTAAGATAGCAAATCTAGGGTTTTCAAGTGTCCCATGCAAAATCTGATTTGAAACAATAATTTTTAGGCTTAAATGAATGTTTGAATGAGCTTCTAAGATCTCTAGAAGGCTTCCTATATGCATCTTCCACTAAGAAAACAAAACAAGCTCCACGGATGCCAAAGAGATGCATAGGCTCAGCTTAGAAGGGTTAGGGTACCTAAGGATAGTTTTAAATTTTTTCAAACTCATTTTTAAGTCATATATGATGAGTGAAGATGAGGAGAAACCTTAGAAAAAATTTAGAAGGCCTAGAAAATGAATTGGTGTCATAGGTTCCATAATATGACCTAAGGAAGCAACATGTAGTTAGACTCTTTATTTTAATTGTATAATGACTCCAAGAGGCTTAAAAGGAGTCAAGAATCATAAATGAAAGGAAAGAATAGAGCCTAGAACTCAATTGATGGATGTTGCCTCATAAGGTGTATTTAGGAACCATAAATAAACTATAAGAAAAAGTTAGAGCTCTAAATAGATGTATAGCCTTAGAAATGATTCCAAGAACTTAATGGGCTTCCATATATTGTGTTTAGGCAAAGAAAAGCAAATCCCACACCTTTGTGTGTGTAAGGCCAAGGAAGGGAGAGCATTTCCAAGAGAAAAAGTGTGTGGTTGTAACAAAGGTAGCTCACTTCTCCTTCTCTCATGCATGAATGTGTGCTTAACTTGTCTTTGAATATGTGTATATGTGCTTTAAACGATGAAAAATGTTTTAGCATGTGTATATGTATTATGGTACCATGATATTGCAATATATTTTCAAATGATGCCTAGTATGTGTGCTTGGGTTTGCTTGAGTATGGTGAAGCCAAAAGCCCTTAGCCATGGTGAGGATGAGCCAAGAACCTTTAAAATTGGTTGAGATAAAGCAAAGAGTCTCCCAAGAGTGAGGTTGACTTCTAAGAGTGAGGTTGAGTCAAAACCTCTTAGAGAAAATGGGTGAAGCAAGTCCAAAATTCATAAGAGATTGGATTAGGCTAATCCACTTACTTGGCCAGCCTATATATGCTTTGTATGACTTCTTCAAGTGCCAAGAATGCTTATTGAATGATTGCACACTTCATGATATTCATGCATGCATTTTTAAGACTTGTTTTACATTCTTTATGTGTGATTAAAAGAGATATGATCTATTGGGATTCTTTGAATCTCATTCCCTCCTCTTCAATGTCTTAACATACTAGGTGGACTAAGTGAGCAAAGTAATGGAAGCCATCAACTTGGAAGATAAGAGCTTAACATCAAAATGCCTAGTTTTATCTTTTTTGTAGCCATACACATGGCATATGATGTAATCCTATAATGGAATAGTTATGTAATCATTTGAACATATGTAATTACCCAAATGTTTGATGTATGTATGAGTTTTAGCGCCAAATGAGTGGTAATGTGTATTTTGGGTAGTGAATGGCAATGAAAAGCATGTGTGATCTTGTGTATGGCATGGGGTGAGAGAGTGAGTTTTCAAATTTTGGGTTTATGCACTTTTGATACAAGTTTAAAAGGTCATTTTAGTGCATTCCCACATGATCAAGTGGTCATGGTTGCTTTAGAACTTAAAATGGACCATTTGAACCCTTGGTAAGACTTAAAAATGACCATTTTACAACCCAAAGTCAAGATCTGACCAAATGAACAAATTTGTCATTGAAATTTGGCACGCACATATATATCTTATCTAGAGATTTTTGGAAAGCCAAAGAACAAATTATTTAGAGCTCTGTGGAATTAATTATAAATTTCTAAAGTTGGCATTTTTCTGTTGAACTGATGCAAACACTGTTCATATGGTCAAAAACTTGGGCTGTATCATTCAAGGCCCAAATGATGTCCTATGCTTATGAATCTTACAAATATAAACTAGACATGATAAGCTTTCCATGGCCACCAAGATCACCCCAATTGGACCTCTGAGTAGGGAGATATGAATTTTTGAAAATGGAGGATAGTACCAATAGAGATAGTCAACCTCTGGTACTATTCCATCAATTTTCGGTGGCTATCAACCTCTATTGAGGTCTAGATATATTTTTAGCATAAATTAAACATTTTTAACTTTCTATAATGGTAAAGAATGCATGATTTTGAGTTTTTTAGAATTAGTTATAATTTTTCAAAATTTATGATAAAAAGCTGGAAATTCTAGCCAAGGCTGCACTTAGTGTTTTTGTGTATTCCATCCACTTGCACGAGTTTTAGGCCACTTCCTTGGATGGTTTTGAGTTGTATTAGTATAATTAAATTTAAGAATGAGTTAAATGAGTTCATATGGTCCACGGGATACCGAATGAAGAATTCATCTACTACGCAACGCAAAGAAATTGATTATTTTTATTGAGTTTTCCTTCCTCTTCTTATGTAGTAATGGAAGGAAGCTTAACATGCATGTGAAATGAGTTCTAGAATTATGGTGTTACAGTTGTATTCTTACTTCAAGGTAGCTCTTTAACCTTTCTCTCATACATGGCTTGGATGTTTGCTTGTCCTTGAGTGCTTGTATGTGTGTTTAAGCCATGAGAAGTGTTTCTAGCCTATGCTTACATGTTATGGTACCACTATGTTTCTTGAAATGTGATTATGATTGCATAATGGCTTGCATGGGTTTGGTTGTGCCAAAAGTCCCTTGACAAGGGTGAGCATGAGCTAAAAATCCCTAGAAATGAGTGAGACAAAACCAAAAGTCTCAAGAGGAGTGAGGTTTAGTCAAAAGTCTCTTGAAAGTGGGTGAGGCTAGACCAATGCCCTTGAGAGCTTATGTTTGTTATGTATGAGTTTATATGATAAGGAAAATGCCTTATACATGTTCATTAGTTGCTTGAATATCATGCTTGCATTCTTTGACTTGTTTATGTATCCATTATGTATGTTTGAAAGAGTTAAAAGCTATTAAGATTCTTTGAATCTCACTCTTCCCCCATACATATCTAACTATGTCTAAGTGAGCCAAGTAGTCAAGGAAATGGAGGCCAACAAGTATGAGAAATAAGATTATGGCAAGATAGAGAAATGGTTTGTTTAATTGTATTTTAATGTCAAACTATGTACCCATGAGATATATCTATGATGTAAACCCTTGAACATGTTTTAATATATGTACAAATAGTGTATGTATCAATATAGAAGCTAGATGAATGAGAATGTGAGATTTTGCCACTCCTTTGCCATTATATGACTTGATGTTCTTGTATTGATATGGATGTAGCAAGGTGGGATTGAGCTCTATAGTGATTTGCATCAGTTGGCATGCTTTTATGTATGGTGTTTATACTTTTAAACTTGCCCAAGTGGTTGTCGAAAGCAAGAAAGGCCATTTGGTCTCTTGAGATGCCATTTTGAACTTTAATTTTGACCAAATGGTATGCTAAACCAAAGTATGACCAAATGAATGAGTTTTTCCATAAAATTTACAAAGATAAAGAGCACACAATTTGGAGCCCTAGAGAATTTATTATGATTTTTCAAAGTTGGCCAAATTATGCAGAAATGGTATGGTTACTGTTCATTTGGTTAGTTTTCTTCTCTATGTCACACATAGGCCAAATGAAGTCCAATGCTAATGAAATTTTACAAGCATAAACTAGATACCATAAGCTTTCCATAGCCATTGAGATCACCTCATTTGGAGTTCTGTTGAGGGAGATATGAATTTTTGAAATTGTATGACAGTACTAGTAATGTAGCCTAACTTATGTTAATGTTCTATCAATTTTTGGTGGCTTAAGGCTACTGCATTGATTTGGACTTATTTTTATTAAAAAGTATACATCTACAAATTTCTATAATGGTATTATTTGCTTGATTTAGATTTTTTTAAAATTAGTATGAATTTGCAAAATTTGTATCAGAAAATTGAATTCTGAACCTATGAGCAAACCATGGAATTTATTTGATGTAGCTTTAAACCTAAAGTGAATGAGACCAAATGTGATGAGTATGACTTGTATGGATGTGCTAAGACCAGAAAATGATATGGATGAGTTCACATGATCCATGAAGTATAAGATGAGGGAATGAAACCTTATGTAACACAAATATATACATTTAAAATATTTAATATTTTCTTTATGTAAGGTATGTTCTTCCTTGAAATGGTGCTCCATCATGCATGTTATAAATGAGATAGCTTATGGTACTAATATATAAGGGTAAAGAGACTAAGATATTACATTTATGCCTCCATACAGAGCCTCCAGCAATATTATCCCTGGTCTAGCCATGTCCGAAACCGGGTTCCCTAGCCAGGGTTTTATTCTTCATAGAAGATGGCTTCTCCCATTAGTTCCTAAGAAAATGCCTTGTTGGTGGGGAAAGTACTACTATCACTTATATGGCTTTAGCCCAGGGTCTTTCTATCTGATGTAGCACTTACATTTCCACCCCCCTTTGGGGCCGACCTGTCCTCGGGTTACACATGTAGCTAGGCCGGCTCTGATACTACCTCCATATAGAGCCTCCAACGATATTGTCCCCAGTCTGACCATGTCCGAAACTGGGTTCTGTAGCTGGGGTTTTGTTCTTTTTGGAAGATGACTTCTCCCATTAGCTCCTAAGAAAATACGACGTTGGTGGGAAAAGTACTACTCCTACTTATATGGCCTTAACCCAGGGTCTTCCTACCCGATGTGGGACTTACACTAAACACTTGGACAAAGGACAAAAGTTGAAGCAACCATCTATGGCATAGAATTCTCCTTTTGATAATTATTAAAACAAGGTATGATACTATGTGAAAATCTTGTTTCTCCTTTATGTTCTTTATCTTCCTTAGTTTAGCTTAGGTGAGGGTAAGCTAGAAGGAGTTTTATGGCTAAATCCATAGAGGAAGAAGCCCTTAAAGGAAATCAATTACACCATAATAATCTCCATTCAAAGTACTTTCAAATAGTATATAACATACGATAGGAAACTTACTCTTTGTTTGGGATTCCTTTCCTTATTGGTTCGGCCTTGATATGAAAAACATAAAGGGAATTTGATTTTGGCTAAAACTTGATAGCATTAAGGGTCTTGAAGCATAAAGATTAAGATAATACAAAAGGAATCAATTAAGAAGCTTTAAAATGCAAAGTAGGTCACCTAAGGTTTTGTTTGCATCTTGAAAATTTTGGAATCCTAGGAAGACATTTAAAGCCATGCAAGACTATATTTAAACTAGAAAAGAGTCATGGATAATCTATATACATCAAATTATCCTTGGAAGAAGCAAAACTCCCTTAGCCCCTCATTATAGTGTAGGTTAGACCAAGGCTAGGTTTAAATGCCTAAGAAGAGTTATCATTAATTCTAAAGTTATAAATGGTCCAGATATGAATTATAGACACTAATAGATCCATTAGAATGAATTTAGAAGTCTTATTTTAAAAAGTGAATTTTTAGGATTCAATTAGGCTTAAAAAAGTAACTTAGTACTAGACTTGTTAAATCAAGCATGTGAAGACTATAATGAATTCTATTACAGTCATATAACTCATATTAAATAAGATTTTGGAGTCAAAAATTTAAACTATAAGAGTTGCTTTATAATACATTCAAATAGGCCATAAGTGCACTTAAAACCCTACTTGATATGCATAAGGCTAATATGACTATAAGCATGGTGGCATTTGTGCTTCATTTGGTATGTCTAGGGCAAACAAGTGAATTTACATTCAAGTGTGTGTGTAAAGCTATGGAACAAGAAAAGAGAAACCAAGTGGAACTAATTGGAACATTATGTCAAGGTAGCTTTTCCTCCATTCTTGTATATGTATGCTTGGTTTGCCTAAATGTTTTTAATTACTTGTATGTATTATTTGAAAATTATGTGTCTTGTTGATTGCTTGATGATTATAATGCAATTGCTAGACATTCATTTGCATTTGGATTGAATTGGCTCTTGATGGGTAAGATTGTACTAAAAGACCTTTAGTGATGGGTAAGGTTGATAAGCATGATATTTTATATATTTTAATCCCCCTAACTTGGGCATTTTAGTGTCTAAATATGACTTTAGGGGTTTAATTAGGTCGAATTTGATTTCATTAGCCATTTATGCACTTTATGAATCAATTTGCAAAATTATTAAGTTTTAATGCATGAATTTCTTTTAAATAATTTTGTGGATAATTCTACTCAATATTTTTCATTCTTTTGTGTAGATTTTAATGGGCAATTGAAACTTGAATGAGAATTTGAATTAAAGAAGAGAAGGTGAAGATTGCGCTTCAAGTGTACTTTTTGTGGAACTAAAAATTGGAGAATGGAAAGCTTAAATCAATGTGGGAACAAGAGAAGGAAAGAGCATAGCTAACACAAATCTTGCATAAGCTTCATTCTCTTGTTGACCAGCCCACATGCATCATTCACACACTTGTATAGCATTTATCCATGCACACTCATAAGCTCTCTCACCTTCCACTACTCATTCCAACATAACACACTAGTCTAGACCATCATTCACACAAGCTCACAAGCTTCCATGCATAGTTCTAAGTTGACCACAGCAACTCCAGCCTTGTACACTTACTCATACAAACACATGCATACAAACACAAGAAGGCAGCCTCCAAACACCATACATGAAACATATGAATGGGCTTGAGAATGTAAAGTAGAGTAAAGATGAACCATGAGTTTGATGGAATGCTATGAGCTTGTGAAGTTATTGTGGGAGAGAAAGAAACACGTGGATGAGAAGAACGTGCATGTGGAGAGAAGAAAAGCTACGAGTTCAAAAGCAAGTAGTTGCATGAAGCATGGTTGTAGACAAAAGCAAGCAGCAGAGCATGTGAATGAAAAGAAGAAGCAAGTAAGCAACGTGGTTAAAACAGAAGAGAAGAATAGCACGAAGAAGCCATGATTTTTTGCAGAAGAGAAAAGAGGAGGAAGCACCAGCTACAGTACATGGTGAAGGGGATTAATGTCAAAAACATGATGGGAAAATGAGCTGGAGAACAACGTTGAGCAGAGTAGGTAAAAGAAGCAAAGTGAGCTGAACCATGTAAGAGAAGATGACATGGAAAATTCATGGAGCAACAAATGAGGCAGGGGTTCAATAAAACATGAAAGGTAGTAACTAAAAAGAGTGAAACCATAAGCTGAAAATGTGAGAAGAAGCCATGGGACCAGCTAAAGAAGCGAGGGCTGCATGTAAACAGTGGAATAAATGGAGCTTGGCGTTGACATGGAGAGGAAGCACGAGTCTAACTGGCTACTTGAAGAGGAGATGGAATGGAGATTTACGTGATGAAGCAAGACACAAACATGCAGGTTCTAATGTATTAAATGGAGAGGAAAATCGACATGTGAAGTAAAAACTAGGAGCTAGCTAAAGAAGAGATGATTACTATGAGCTAACGTGGGAATAATTACAAGCTAAATGAGCAAAGAGGCAACATGTGAAGAATTGAAGAAGAAGACTCGAGCAACATCATTTACACGTTACACATCATCCAAAGGCATAAAGCCATCTCAACCACACATCATCTAATCATTTATCGAATAAAAATAACATATCCAGAGACTCAAAGGGATAAGCGTGACACACAAAACAAAAGAAGGAGCACGTGGACAAACTTTAAATAAAACACATGCAAGGCCACATGAGGGAGGACATGATTAAAAGAATGCATTCGTGGCAAAATCAGGGGGGATCAAGCCATTGAATAATCATGCCATTCCATCATAAAAATAGGAGAATCAAGGGACGCACATATCATCATCATTCACACACAATCCATTTTATTCACTCTAGCCAGAGGCCATCCCCTCCATGCTATATTCATTTCCATGCAATTTTCCTCCATTTTTCTCGCCTCTATCCATTCTCCAATAAAGCATTAACTCTCAACTTGTGATTAGCTTAGAAGAAGTCCTCAGAGAAGCTTGAATCCATGGAGATGAACACAGAATTTTGGGTAAGATTTTCTTAATTTCTTACACTTTTTCTTTTTATTGTACATGATTGGTTAAGTTGTATTTGATTGAGAATTTGTGTAATTATAATTAGTGGCTGGTTAGACACTAATTAAGAGACTTTTTGTTGATTAATTGATTGGATTAAACACTGAATTTTGTATTTTCCTTTAATTTTCCATGTATGCATGAAGGTGTTTGATGAAATGTATGAGTGAAATTATATACTTAATTGTTTGATTTGAGGATTCCTTAGAGTTTGATTAGTTAATCAAACATCTTAGGGTATTAATTCAGAGGCTAATTGATTAATTAATCATTCAATTCAAGTTTTCATTAATCCTAATGACAAGAGTTAGCGATTTGATGCGGGATTGAGGTTTCAATTCAACATTAAATTATTAGTCCTTTGATTCTTGTGTGGTAACTCAAGATAATTTGTATTGGACACAAATAGGGACTCTTATGTGACGACCCTAACTTCTAATCATTGTAATTAAGGTTAAATATGTGATTAATGATCATAAATTAGGGTTACAAGACATTCAACTAATTACATTGAGAAAATACAGGGAAATTTGAACCATAATGTTATTAGAGTCATCAACCATATACTTACAAGCACTCATGTACATCAGGAAAATAAAAATTCATTTTATAAGCCTTTGATTCTGTTACCCATTAATTCCAACTCCCAAGTGTAACATCCCTAAAATTAAGATTTTCTAATTATTTAGCATTTTATGTAATGAATTTATTAAGCTTTAATAAAAAGAATTTGAACGAAATAGCTTCGTATATGAGAAGTATGAGCTGAATAGGACCCATAAAAATTTTTGAGATTTTAGGGGATCTAGGGGGTCCAGGGGCAAAATTGTCATTTTCCACCTGGACAAACTATGATAATTTTTTCTAAAAGGAATGGGAATATTAGGGGAATAAATAACCCTTAAAACTTCTTCAAGGTTTCTTAGCCCTTTAGCTATTTCTATTTCTTACAACTTCTTTTTCTATCTAGCTCAGGGTTACTGATCAGGCAAATCAGATCCCGGACCGGATCTCGCCCAACCATTCGGACAACGTGGCATCATTAGACCCGTCTCATCAAACTGAGTTTAACTGTGAGTCACGAATTTATGAGATTCTTGCTCAATTTTTTAATATTTGTGCTTAAAGCCACAAATAGAGGGTGAACTAGAGTTCCCTAAACTTTTGAACAATTTATCCATTTTTCCCGGCATATAACTTTTCTTCATATTTAAGTCCCTGGCTCCTTCATACTTGACTTCGGAGACTCTTCGGGACCTTTTTTGTATCCCTTAACTTATCATTATTTGGGGAATAAATAATCTTTAAATATATGATTGGAAACATTAAACGGGACCCACATTAGCAGGGAACCTAGAAAATGCAGATTAAATAAGATATTATGAAAAACCTAAGAAAATAGTGGTAATTTTGTAAGTCTAACTGGGGAAGAACTGATGTGGCACCAAGAAGCTGGGAAGATGCTGATGTGGCACCATGTAGAAAAGAAAGAGATGATGTGGCGCCATGTGTGAAGAAGAAGTTGGAAGTTGGAAGAAAATTTTGGAAACTGCACAAGCTACGGAGCGATTACACAGGCTTATGACAGCAAATCTTAGAAATCTCACACATTACGAAAAAGTTACTGTTGACTTCAGCATGACATAGATGTTGATTTAAGCAGTATTAAATGCAATTTTATCTTCACATATTACAAAAAAGTAAGGAAAAATTAGTGCGGAGGACCCAAACATTGCAAATATTAGTATGAAGGACCGAAAATTTCAAAATTACGCTGAAGGACCAAAGTTTCTTTGATGGACAAAAATACCCTTCGCTTCTCTGCTAAATAATCTGCCCAAATCAAATCAAATTGTTGCCCTTTGCCCTTCAAACGACACTGGGCGCTTCTCCCTCCCTCCATTGGCCTCTATTGCCGATTTCTCCAATAATTCAAAGTGGAAATCATTAGAAGTTTTCTCTCACAACCGGTCGAAATTCATAGATAGCTTCTCGCCGAAGAGGCATCCTTCAACGGTTTGAACGACGCGTGTGTTCGACGGGTTCTCCTGCGCTCGAAAATCTGTGAAAAGCAAGGTAAGCAACACCTTTCCTTCGCACTTTCATTCCTTCATAAATGCTAGACCTGTGGGCAGTGAATGTGGGTATCATTGGCAAAGAGGATTTGGGCAGTGAATGGCGAGGCTTTAGACCTGTGGATGTGAAATTCCTTCTGGCGTTGGATGAATGCTATTCTGTATTAGATATTGTTTGAAACCTGGATTTGGAATTTGGGATATGGGATAAGTTAGGGGATAATGTGTCTAGAGAATTTGGGGATAAGTTGGGGATATGGAATTTCGATTTGATGATCCAATAGCGAGTGATGTGTTTGGAACTCAGTGGTGTAAAATTTTCTAATTCCATTAGCAAAGTCTTTAAACCTGGGAGTAAGAGTTCTAAACTATGGTATATCCCTAAACATGGTGGTAAATTTGCTGAAATTAAGTAGTAACATAACTAAAGTTGGAAATAAATTGCCTAAAAGCCAATAGTAGATGACAGTTCCTAAAACCTGGTAGTAAATATCCTTAAGCACATAAGTAACATCCATAGATATGATAGTAACAGTTGTTCATGGTTCCTGATAAATTTCCTTAAAGGTCCTTAAAGGTAGCACAGTTCTAAATGTGTTCAAATGAAGTAGGGCAGTATGTGTAAATATCCCTAAACATGGCAGTAGTTTCCTTGAAGTGCAATAGTAACACACCTAAACCTAGTAGTAATGGGCTACAGTACTAAAATTGGTAATAATGTGACAAAATGAATGTATGAATTATTAATAGAGATTGAGTATAGAATATTCATAATTTAATTGTATAATGCAACATATATGACAAGCATGTGTGCTACACAAATTTCCTGTTTTGCTTGTTAGTTATAATGCAATGGTTGTATTACTTGTAGCTGGCATGTATGGAGTCATTGTCAATCAGACTTGGTTGTTTGTATAGGAAGAGATTAGATATGGTTTCTTTGATTGTTTATGGCCATGGTACTTATTTGTAACTGTCAAGATAGAGTACAATGGAGGATAAAGACAATACCTCACACAAATATAGATCTGGATTGCAGAAGTTCAGGTGATCCTTTTTTATATTTTATGACATGGTGATGATTTATGGTAATCGAAAAAAGACTTAATCAAGTGGGTGTTTTCATTTCCAGGGCTGAATTTATTAAAAAAATAGGAAAGTTCCACAATGTTAAAGAGGTAAGCAACATTATTTGTAGAGCAAATGATGTCCAAAATATGGTGGGAAAATGAGTAACATCATTGGTTATCTTTCTACAGGGGAATGCTGCAGTTCTAGTAGAGTGGCAGAAATTGGAGCCAAGTGAGCAAAAGAGGTATAAGGATGAAACTTATGAAGATCGAATGGAGCATAAGAAAGAGCATGTTCATGGAAAATCCCATGTAAGGAAAAATTCATTGTTAAGCATCCCTGAAATCTCTCATTTAATGAGTTCATACTATGTAATTGGATTATTTGTGTTCTATAGATACCAATTAGGACAAGGTGCTCGCCCTCCCAGTTCAAGGAAGTTATTGAATTTATTAGAGGTAACACTGTGCGCAATAAATTGGTGAAGGAAATAGGGTTTAGAAAATTACTAGATTTGGCATTCCAAACCATGTCAAGGGACTTATGTATAGAGCTTGTTACAGCCTTTGATGTTCCAACTAGATCCTATCCATCAGAGGTAAATGAGTACCACTCAAAGTCGAAGATGTCCATGGCATAATGGGCATTCCCATCGGTGGCCAGCCCATACCTGATAGTTTAAAGGGAGAAGGCATGGATGCAATCAGAAGAAAGTTCAAGGGAAAAAAGTTGAAAGATGTGAAAGATATGATATTAAGAGGCAAGGCTGGCAGAGATTTCAAGCGGGCTTTTTTGCTATTTGCCTTAGGGACTTTCCTATGCCTGACCTCTAGCTTATACGTGAATGACAAAATGCTTCCTACAATTATGGACATCGACCATGCAGCCACGTATAACTGGATAGAACTTGTCCTGTCTACTCTTGTAAAAGAAGTGGTAAGCTTCAAAAAAGCTCCACGTAAAAGAGCAAAGAAGAAGAGCATTAGAGGATGTTTGCCACTCCTGATGGTATGGTTTATTACTTGTATATTTATTTAACCTATTATTTCACACATCTGACAAGTTCAATTTTGGTCAGTATTTTTTCCTGCAGCATTTTCCTCTTGGAGATGTAGTTGTACCCAGGAATGCTAATGTTATCAAGTTTTGGACCCAACAACACATCCAAGAAAGGGTTAAGCTTGAGAAGGAGCATGCTCAGGTAAGTTACTCTCTATATGTGGATATATATGATAATACTACTGTATATGATTATTTGGTAATTAACTAACTATTCTAACATTACTTGTGGATGCAGGGAATCTTTAATACCAAAGGCCCACATGCACTCCCTTTGGAATCTACATTTCACCATCCAGTACCACTTCCTATATTTGAAGCAACTCAAGGGATAATTGGAGTTGATGTATTTCTACTGCAAAGGACCTATTACCACTGGGTTTAAGGTGTTTTACTTTAAGTCAGTGGTAATCTATCCTAAACTTAGTGGTAACAGGTCCTGTTGAGAAATTTTTCTCTTAATTTAGATCCCCAACATTAATTCTCATTGAATATCAATTATGTTGAGGGTTCTTAGGCATTTGTGAACTAACTATTATCTGTGGGAACCTTGTAGGGTATCAAGAAAATGTATAAAAGACTTCTAACCTTTGCTCATGACTTTACTAAAGATTTGTTGATGCTGCAGATAGAACTTACCATCCCTACCCATGCAGTGACTCTTGTGGGTGACATGGAGGGAACCTCTGCAGGCAACGTGGCTGATAATGAGGCAAGGGATGGAGAAGAAGCAGCTATATCACCTGAGCGCATGTCAAGCGAAGATAGAGAGGATGAGGAATTAAATGAATCATCTAGAAGTGCTAGTGAGACTGAGCTGAAGAAGAGGAAAACACCAAATGCCCTTAGCCCGAAGGATAAAGTTGAGGGACAAGAACACCCATGCAGGTCAGTGTGACAACGTCAAAGAGCCGTCAAATGGTCACCATCTATGGAGCAAGCCCTCAATGCTAGAATAGAGAAAGAGAAAAAGGCAGTGTATGAATATTGCACTTCACGTGCTGCCCGGGCAAATAGCAATGAGTATGTGTATTAGTATGGAAAAATTCATATGTTTATATAATTTAGGTTGGTTATCTCATTTGATGTCACTAATAATGAAAATGTATTCGATATACTAATATTAATGAGTGAATATGTCTGCTTTGTTTGTTACTAGGGTAGTAGTTGATTTGTTTGACTTTTACCTCACCCATGCGGAGTGCCAGTGCCTTGGTAGACGGAAGTGGATCAACACATCGGTGAGTCTAACCTTTGCGTGCCTCGACTACTGTAAAATTTTTAAAAGTGATTAACATATGCTTGTGTTTGTTGGGTGTGTGTAGGTGATGACCATGGTGTGTAGAGTGCTTATGGAAGACCAAAAATGGGAGAACTTGACTGTCAGACAATACATTCTAGATGGGGATTTCATGGTAACTAATATGTCTTTCCTTCACATCATATTATCGTTAATGATCTTTTGCTCTTAAGCCCTAAATACACTATGAAATTTTTGGTGTAGAGAACCCTCTTGAAACCTATCAAGCAATATAATGTGGATCATTTGCTGGAAAAACTGTGGCCTGGCTATAACATCATGAACTACACTTTGGTAATGTACTTATAGGGTATTTGTAATTTTCTATTGGCCTGTCCTCCTGGAAAGTGTTGGTCATTTGGAAATGGTTGCAGGTATTCGCCCTTGTGCTATTTATGGACCACTGGTTTTGCTTTGCTCTAGACCTTCATGCATGCATTTTATATATCCTTGACTCATTGAGTCAAAAGACCAATGCAGGCCAGAGAAAGATGGCCTATATCATGGTAAGATTAGGCTGTGTTGTACTGGAATGTAGTTGTTAAAGTTAATTGTCATGATTAAGCCATGTGTGATACTTTCTGGGTAATATAATAGAAAGACTGATTAGCCACGCTATTAAAATTGTTGAAACCAGAGAGATTTGTAATAACAGGCCCAGTTGTCACGGTGAAATACATTGACTTGCCCTAACAGCCAAACATGTAAGTGAATTACTTTGTGCCAACAATATTTGTAGTACTGTCTGGATAACCTGACTTTATGATATCTTATCTGTTGCTCAATGATGATTGTGGCATATATTTGATAAAATACTTGCAACTGTAGACTGGGGAAGCAAAGCCTGAATGGGAAGGGCGCACCATGCCAACATATACTTCGGTTTGAGCATATCTTTTATTGTTTGTTATAGTTTACTACCTGGTCGCTCATGCGTAAATGGTTGTGGTTTCAGGAAAAGTTGAATGTATTCCGCGTCCAATTCATGTGGGACTTGGTGAACCATCCACTGAACAAGTGCCGGGGTGATGTAATGGCAGTTGCAAGGGCTACAATCAAAGGGAAGCAAACCAGGAAGTCGTGATGCATTGATAGTTTCCTCCCCAAAACTTTGTCCTATTGTAGTTGCAGACAAAAATTGTAAACTTGTAAACCTTGTAAACTAATGGTTGTAAATAGCTTGTGAATGAACAACTATGAATCCAGCACCCAATTTTCTATCATTGCAATCTTTCCTTTGCAGTATCAATAAATTGGTATCAGAGCAATGAAAATGTCTAACATAAACCTAGTTATCATTTACTAGCATGCCATTTAACTTATCAACTGCATTTTGGCAGATTTAAAACATGTTCAAAGTGAGGCAACTAAGCTGAACAATTTGCAGACATTATGACAAAAGCTTTGGCAAAGGCCAGATTTGAATATCTGAAAGCGAGGATGGATGGATGTTTGCAGCAAAAGTGGCAAGGAGGAGTGTTGATTTGTGTGACTTTTATTGCTACTAATTTTGTGGCTTTATAATCTTTTGTTCGTGTAATTTTTGAATAAGTCAAGGTTAACTTAGATTTAAGATTGTTCAGATTTAAGTATATTCAGATTGAAGTTTGTTTGGATTTTATTGGCAAAGATTATGTAAGTTCTGTTGGATAAAGTTGTATAAATTCAAAGCTTATGACTGAACAACTATGAATCTATGAATCCAGTATTCTGTGGGCCTATGGTTATAACAAGATTATGAAATTTCTTGAGTTAGTTTTTTTTTTTTTTTGCCTACATATTATAGTCTATTTGCTTAAGGTCCACCGAGGCATGGCATATCACTAAGCTGGCCATTAACGTCCTAAACTCATTGCCTGAATATGGTAGTAAAATCCCTGAAGGCCACTAGTAAAATCTCAAAAACAGGTAGCAACAGGTGTATACAATGAATATGGTAGTAAAATCCCTAAAGGCCTCTAGTAATATCTAAAAAACATGTAGCAACAGGTGTATACAACACTAGTAATTAGTCTTTGGAAGGTCCTAAAAAATAGACAAAAATGTGCTTAAATCCAGTAGTGATCCACCTAAACCTTATGGTAATAGTTCTAAAACTCTATCCTACTGGATTGTGAATAACAAGGATTCGCAAAAACGAAAATCAGAAAAGGAATAATTGGTCTACTAACTAAATTTTTTTTCTTTCTTTCTAATGACCCGCCAATGGTGGATTGTTGTTTGGTATTATACCAATGGTGGATTGTAAGATCAGTCCCTGGATACCAAATAGAATCCAAAATCTAAAATTTGAACATTTAGTTGCTGAAAATCCTCATGCTGGCTGAATCCCTTAACATCTTTCTCTAGCTTGATGAATCCTCAGAGTTCAAGGGTGCCTCTAGATATGCTATGTGTGATACTATCTGGGTTGATCATTTTCAGGAAGTTATGTGTTATAAATCTCATAAGCCAAGCCAGTTGCTATTTTTTCATTAACAAGGCATAGAGGGTGCAAATCAGTAGTGTTGCTGCAGCTAAAATTGTGATTCACGGGCAGTAAAATAAGCTGGAGTTCTGATACAACAATGAACAATAGCTGCATTCAGATGCTTTTCAACCATGCCCTTAAAATAAAATGACTTGAGTACCTCAAATGCAGAAGTTCCATGTATGGATGAAAATGCGTGGCATATCTTTTTTGTTTGCTCCAGACCCCAAGGCAAGTTAAAGATGATCAACCTCCATTTATATTTGAGAAGGAAAAGTTACAAAACTAATAAAAAATGGCACAGTATGGAGGGAAAAAATACACAAACATGCCTACACCTAAACCTTCCAGTGGAGGCTTTAATGATCAGTTCAATCAAATACTAATATGCTATAAATTCTTTTCATAACTTGTGCATAGAAATTTAACATAAACAAATATTACATACACATAGCACTTGTAACACATACTTCATTTTCATTACTTTCCATTCGTATTACATACAGTTGCCAATAGCCCAACAAATTCGGACTACACTTCCCTACAACTAACCTTTACATGTCCCTGATGCATGTACAAAAAAATCAGTTATATTTGCCCATGTATAAAAGCAGCTTAACTGTCATAACTTTAAAAAATAGGTTCTGTCTACCCATGTACAAAAGAGCCTAACTTCTAGACTTCCAAACAAAAAAAGATTGTGTCTATCTATGTATAAACATCCATGTACAAATAGAGCCTAACTTTCACACATTTATAATACTACTAACCACTTCCTTCAGAAAACACCAGTGTATAACCACCCAGGAGCTACTTTGACATTTACAGCATCAAGATAAAGAAGGATTGGGAGTTTTGCACTTAGCTCTATTATGCCCTACCTCTTGACAACGAGAACACATATATTTAGCCTTATCTTGAAATTATGATTCACGTCACCTTTTTTGCTGTCTTCCTGCTGGACAGTTGATGATGGGTGGTAGTAGGAATGTGTTGTTAGCATAATTGTCAATCGAAAGATTGTTCAGGTTTGGCATATCATGAGTCTCTATAAGAATCATAATATTCATATACATCTTTTGCTGCGAGCTCAGTGAGTAGCATTCTTCCACATATAAGTACACATTCTCATGCACTTTCTTTATCGCTGCACATGTATGAGGACATGGGATGCCAGACATTTTCCAAGCTTGACAAGTACACTCTCTCAATGCCACATTCACCCTCAAATCATTGCTTCGTATTCGAACTAGAAGTCGATTAATACCATAGTGCTCTACTATCATATTTTCTGCCCTTGCAACATTCTCCTTCAGCATTGCCTCAATCCTTGGGCCCACCATGTTTATCCATTTAGCCATGTCTTCCTTGCTAGCATATAGTTTTTTAGCTAGCTTATCCCTATGCTCATTGATTAATACACAAACACTGTCCTTCCTTTCTTTCACTATTCATGCATTAAAAGATTCTGCAAGGTTCATGGTGATGTTATCCCATTGTCGGTATGGAAATCTGGCTAATGGCCACCTATCAACATCAGCCTAAGTCTCCACCCATCTACCCAACTCAGGGGAGAATGACCTCAATTTCTCTAATGCTTTCACATAGTCTGTGTCCAACTGAGCATACGTAATTCCATCTAGCAATTTCAACACATCATTCTTACACCGTCTTCTTTGCCCTTTGTAAACTTCTAAAAATTCACTACTAAAGTTATCCTTTATATGCTGATAGCAAAATGCATGTCTCTCCCCACCAAACACTTCTCTTACTGCACCAATTATGGCATTATGGTGATATGAAACTAGAGTTATTTCTATACCACCAATTAAGTCTTTAACCTTTCAAAGGAACCACACCCAATCATCAAATGTTTCTGCACCTATAATTGCACAAGCAAGTGGAAACAAGTCATTATCTGCATCATACATAGATGCAGCTAAGAGAGTCCCCAAGTATGGTCCACTGAGGTGGCAACCATCAATGTACAATATCGATCGTGCACCAAGTATGAAGCCAGTTATACAGCATCCATATGCAATGAACAACCTTTCAAAATGGTTATTCATCAATGAACTCCACATTGTAATAGTTTCTGAATCTGTTTCCATTAAACAGTTGCACAACTAAGGGATTAGCATGTACGACTGATCTACTGGTCCATCGATATCAGCTAAAGCTTTCTCCTTCCCCCACCATGCTTGATGGTAACTTAATGCCAATCCATATTCTCTGAACAGCTTACCACGGATATCATTTAGTGTTTTATCTCTAATTGATTTGACACTCTCACCCATTATGGATGCTACCAAGTTTGCCCTTTGCTTGTGAGTTACTATCAAGTTATCTTGTACTGAGTGCACATGCTCACTGCAAAAGGTTCGCACACTTAGGAAGGGTGTGCTTTTAGCCACTATATACGCTGTTAGCTTCCACTTGCATCCTTCTCCAGTGCATTTAACAATCATCTTGTGGGGGCTATTTTTTAGGAAAGTGTATCCAAATTTATGAGCAATATTATACTTATATAGTGCTTGCCTCAATTCAACAGCATTCAAAAAAATTTGCCCACACCCAACAATCAAATCTGTCCACTTGGCAAAATTTAATTCAGTCATTAGTAAAGGGATACTTTGTATGGCACATGGATGAAGTACAAGCTCTCGGTTGAAAGGAGACCCAGTAGTGGAATGAACTGAATTTGAATTCATTCTGCATTTTCATTCATTTCACTTTTTATTAGTCTAGGGCAATACCAAGTATACCAATTAAAATTATAATATATAGTATTCGATAAGTCATAAAAGACTGATTTCTCACCCTGTTACCAAGTGGGATAGTGATGCTCTGGTTTGTTCTCCATTGATTATATATATGTGCACATTGATCATTGTATTTGATCAGTTGTTGCACACCATTTTCATCTACCAGGTCCAACAACTGAGAGCCATCAAATTTCAAAATGTATTTCATTTCCATTTCATTGTCATCATAGTCCATGCATAATCTTACATATCTCTTTAGTTCTTCCAATGATATACCTTCCTTTATCAGTATTCCACCTGTTCAACCCCTCTGGTATTGGATCTTTCCCCATTGAATCTTTTAAGATTTGTCCACTTAGATGAAAGTAGCAGAACACCTCACCTGACATTTCATTTTCCATCCTCTACTCATCACAACTACACCTAAAACAATTAGAAACCTTTAGACTTTGCTCATCATTTTTTACACCAAAACAACAATATCAGTAGGAATAAAGCTAAAAGTAAGTAGTAATATTCCTAAAACGAAGTAATAATATTTCTATCAGTATTGGATTCTTTCTGAGACACAGAACATTAATAATGGTCGTAAACCTATTAAACGTCTAAAACTCCTTATAGCTCCAGGTCCAAACTATCCTTAACAAGCACAGGAAGAAGAAGTTGCCATTAACCATGAGAATTTGAGAGACATCGCATATCATAAGTTGCTACTTACTCAGTCATACAAAAAGGCTAGGCCGTTTTGTTCTCCTCTGCTCACACCATTACTGATGAAGATGCGGGATGACAAGAGAATTTGATGAAAGGTGGAAGAAATGGAGGGAGGACGAATGAACAAATGAAAGGAAGAAGGTTAATGAACTAATGGACAGACTGCTCCAGAAGCAAAAGAGGATGATCATGGAGGTCGCTGGACGTCCTGGGGAACAAAAATGGCAAGAGGGACCCAATGGAGTAGATTGCGCAGGTTTCAGGAGGCTTATCAACAGAGGGCATTCTTGTCTATCAAAGAAACTTTGGTCCTTCAGCGTAATATTGAAATTTTTGGTCCTTCATAATAATATTTGCAATGTTTGGGTCCTCCGTACTAATTTTCCCAAAAAGTAACCAAGGTAATCCAGTGGTTAATATTCATCCGTAAAACGTGATATGATCTAAACCGTTGATGCAATCTAATGACTTAGATTTCTTCACCTTTTTAAGATCAAACCACCACCTTTGATCTAATCCTAAGGCCTACATTTTATCTCTTACTTCAAGGTTAATCTTGACCATCCATGTAATCTAAAGGCCAAGATCTTCTACCTTAAAGTTAATTAAATCTTAACCATTCATAAGCAGTATATATATGAACCACACACACACTTTCATGCCATTTTCTCACATACAAAATACACACCAAAATTCGGCCAAGACAAAGAGAAGGAGAAGGAGAAGGAGCTCGGCCTAAGGAAGAAGAGAAGGGAGAAGGAAGAGAAAAGGAAAAGCCACCGGGGAAAATCCAACACCGCAGAGCTAAGGTAACATAGATAGCCTTTCTTCTTCTTAGTTTTTCTTCTATTTTTCTCCAAGAATTCTTCTTTTCTCTTTCTCTCTAAATTTCGTACATGGCATAAGGAGATGGGAAATTTTGTTGTTTCCATGGGTTCTAACCAAGAAAAGATGGAGAAAAGATGGAGAAAACATATATATGGCTTATGGATTCATGTGATTCAAGAAAATTCCTATTCTTGGCAATTTTTCTACAAATCAAGAAGCTTTGTATTTCATGATGCCATGGGAGAAATTAAAGAGAAAATAAATGGGGAAGTGATGGAAGAAAGCCTAAGGAAGAGGAAGATTAATACAACTTTGATTTTCATGAAGAAAGTGGCAAGAAACCCTAGAATTTTATCTTGAGAAAATTATAAAATCCATATGACATCTCTAGAAATTGATTAAGGGTTTTTGTTTATCATCTTTGAATATGTATGTGTGGCTATTTGGCAACATAAAAACCAACCGAATTCACATGTCTTCTTAGATGTATAGATTCGGCCAACACATGTACATATACCTAAGGAAGAGTTTTCTTAAATCCGACTAAATTAGGTTGATCTACATGAAGAATAAGGCCTATGGTGAAATTTCGGTGAATTATGGATCATTGTATAAAAAGTCAAATTTTTGAAAAAAAGTGTTGACCAAAATGTTCTTGAATTTTCTCTGATGATATTTGATATGTTTTGCATGATTATTGTGGCCTAATATGTTATACGTGCTATCTGGATTATGCTGATATTTATTTTGTAAAGTTTGGAGCTTATTTATGATAGTTGAAAAATTACATAACGTTATGTCAAGAATGGAATATGTGATAACATGTGTTCTGGAATTACACTGTTTGCTATGCTAATATACTACCTTATTTCTTGACATGGATAATATGCGATTTATTGCCTATTGCCTGATTATATGAGCATGGGTTATTTGGTAAAGGACTGACCAATATATATGGCGGAGTAGCCTTATCCAGGGGATGAGCCCTGTGTGTGCCAGAGTTGGCCATTGGGTAGCTGCTGTTATGTTGGATGTCCAATCTTAAAGATACTTAAAAATACCTAAACCACTAATTTTTGGACTCCAATACACTATCACACTATCGGGATTATTTGTGCACAGAGTTGTGCAAGGCAGTTCTTTCCCAAATATACCTATATGCCTTGATCAAATGATGGCTTGGATGACATTTTATTGTGGTATTTTATATGACTTTCCTTGGGTACCCACTAGGGGATGCCTCAGTAAAGGAAGCAGGGATGAGCCTACTATGTCATGGTAGTGCAAGACGAGTTGGACTTGAGCCTGCCAAAGCCAGTGCAACACGGTCTGAGTGTTGGGCCTGGCAAGCCTACCAAAGCCAATGCGACACAATCTAAGTGTTGGGCCTGGCGATCTCCAAGGCCTAATGGTCAAGAGAGAATAAATATTGTTTGTGATAATTTCTATGTTCTATATATGTGACAATCTCATGAATTCCTTGCAACTACTGAGTATCAGTTATGTTGAGACAATTCTTATATTTCATTCATGTCTTACCTTTAGATGTAATATGCCTATTCACTTTGCTATTTCATATTCATGTTAGATACTGCTGACAGGAATATCTCTGCTTATATTGTTCGATAAATTTACTATCTTACCATCATATTGCTTGTTGTCTATCAAAAGTACTTGACTCTTCTTCATGGATATTATGTGGTATTGATCTTGTCTATGTTACTGAGAAAATTATTTTTCACTCTATTGTGGTTTATACTTTTCTTATATGCCAATTTATCAAGTAACTTTAGAACTCCGGGTAGAGTGGATCCAATTCCCACTCAGGGGATGGGTCTTCGTCATCCATAATATATGCATCATATCATGTGATGACGTTGTTCATGTTGTACCAGTATATTTTGTGTCCCTAGGAAAGCTGGAGTCCCACACATTCCCAATGGGTGGAGTTGACCCTCCTGCTCCTCCATTTACGTGAACATAGGCCCAGTCGCTGATACTAGCCCTTTTGTTATCTGGGACTTTCTTTTTGAATGGTTATAGGATAGATTCCTTTTTAATGTAATGTGACTTGTATGACCTCATTCCCTTATGAAGGAACTCTTGAACTAGTTTGTATAAATTATAGTGTATTTTTGTCATTGCTATAGTCTGCTACGCCATTAATTAGATTTTATTGTGAAGGAATAATTAAAATAGAAAAAAGTGATTAAACTCAAATAAGAAATTCTTCACGAATATACAAAATAAAGAAGGGTATTAGAAGAGATATTACACTAAGAATCTTCTACCAATGTTTCTAAGCCATCCCTTGAGGTTACCATATGAAAAACCAAGATTTTCTAGGTCAGAATGAAAGTTTGGGACCATTAGCCTCGGCTAAATGACCTTATACCATAGCCAATTGCTCTTGGGTTCACTCCTTATCTTCATAGATTTCATCGCGGTGAGGAAGCCTCATGGATCCTACCTTGCTCGCCTCTCATTATTGGCAGTGGCCAATTTCCCCTTTCACCGCGACTAATTCCTCTCTAGAATGCCCGACAAATTCTCACAAAAGTTCACTGAGGCCAATTCCCATTTAGCTGCGGTGAATTACCCTCTGAATGACTCCCAGTTTTGCCTTTCACATTTCGTCATAACTAATTGCTCTCTGGTACTCTCCCAGGGCAATGTCGCCTCTATTGGCCGCAGCTAATAATATTTTGGCCGCGGCAAAATGCCTTCTAATCCTACAACTCCTAAAGTCCTGTCTCATACTCTTCACTCTCTATCTAAGAGTTCTCTAGGGCCACTCTCCCACTTGTTATGAGATTCTAATAGCAACTATCTAGCTGATTTGCCCCAGCCGTTATATTATTACTCATCCTACATTTAAAGGTGGGTTCTCTTACTCATTCATTGGTCCTATATCAGCAAATTTATAAATTTCTCATAATGGCCATTCAATCATGTTTTCATCGGATAATTCATGCATTACTAGCTCAAATCCACAATCAATACATCACATGATTTTAGTACTTAAATAGTTAGTAAAAATATAGGTTTACAAGCCATAATAACTGTCATAAACTCATACATCCATGAACAACTAATATGAAGTCTATTTCTCATTAGTTATATTCTATGTTATCAAAATACAAACTCCTACACTTGGTAATACAGATACATGATGATGCTATACACAAGTTAACAAAATTAGCACCTACTCTATTCCACTCAAACCAAGTGTAGCTCCTCACACCAGGCCTCAGCTCATGGATATTCATCCACTTGCTTGCCCTTATCCTTACCCGAAGAACTTTCACCTGAAATATTTAGCCCATGAAATGAGGTGAGATGCAAATCTCAGTAACCAAGACAAATTCCATTCATATATTCCAGTTTAATCAACATATATGCATAATTTCATATAAGCATCAAAAAATATACTAGTCATACCAGTAAATGAAACAATTGCCCTTATCCTTACCCGAAGAACTTTCACCAGAAATATTTAGCCCATGAAATGAGGTGAGATGCAAATCTCAGTAACCAAGACAAATTTCATTCATATATTCCAGTTTAATCAGCATATATGCATGATTTCATATAAGCATAAAAAAATATACTAGTCATACCAGTAAATGAAACAATTAGGCTATCATGATTACTATCCCATACTAGCAATCATATTTTCACATGTTAAAGGCCAATAACATTGGGAGAGGTCCGTCTACGACACCTACTCCATAATGAGTACAACCAGGGCTCAGTGCATCTGGAGTTTGATCATAACTCGGTGCCCATGCACGGGTGATAGTCGCACCACAGCTCTACCATGGACTCACAAGGTCCAATCACACATAACAAATAGCTAACCAATTCATTTAGCATCAAATCATAATCATGCAGCAAATACAAAATTACAACAAAACATATGCATGGAATTAGCATAAACCCCAGTTACCTCACTTATAGACAAGTTGGGACGCTACAACAACACCAAAATTCTCCTAAAATCACAATATCAAAAAATGTTCATTTTTATCAGTCCATTACTATCTCATTCATCATTTTTGGTAATAACCTAACGCTTAAAGAATTAAGTTACCAATAGTTACCTAAGGAATACCTACCTAATCACCAAGAGCCTCTAATTTCGGATTTTGCCTTCCCCAGACCAGAAACATCAATATATCACTCCAAATCATAGGAAAATTCGCACAAAATTAAGGCCCATACTATAAGTCTACTATGGGGGTCTTAAACTAGTAGAAAATGCATCAAAATAGAGAGTTTATACTTACCTAACAACACCCTCAACCCCAACCTACGAAATTCCACCAAGAAAATCCCAAACAACCACATTTTAGATTTTGGATATGGTGAAAATACTCTAAATGAAAAACTAATTAGGCCAAAATGAAGAGAAAGAGAAGGGGATTAAGTTATATAACAAGTACCTTGCCTGATTTTGAGCTTAGAAGTGAGAAATGATGGATTTCTTGGCCCAAACCCTAGCCTCCCTTCAAACCTCCGAAAATAAGATGTGTGTGTGTATTTCAGCAAAATGTAGAGGGGCTGAAGTGTTTAAGGTCTTAGTTAGGTCAAATATAGGTCATGGGTTGACCCAAGGGTCTAATGGCAAGTGGGTTTTGATTTAAACCTTGTTGGGCCAGCTTTAATATGTTGGGCTACAAAAATTTAATTAGGCCAGACCAAGTTTGAAGGACTCAATTGATTTGGGTCTACACAAGGGTTATTTGGCCATTTATAAGAGCTTGTGCAAGTTAGGTCTCTAATTTCTTAAATCAGATTGGGCCTTCCATTAGTTTCTAACCTTGGCCTACTTAAGTTTTTTTGGGCCTAGATGGGATTTTTAACTCAATTAAATCTCTAACTCATATTTATAATTTATCCCTCTAAAATTTTCATTCACTTAACTTGTCCAATTATTTCATATTAATTATTCTTAATTAACCCAAATCTATGATTAACACCTTAATTAATTTTGGGGTGTTACATCTTAGACCAGAATTAATCACAATTTAATTAGGATTAGGATAATAGATACCAAGGGACGAATCCAAAGCTAGTCACAAGTCTATCATTCACCCATAATTCATGCAATTAGGTAGTTAGTCATTTTAATTCAATTTCATTTTGCTTAGTTTAATTAGATAAAAAATCCCCCTAAATTAGGTAGTTCTAGAATCCTTTATACACTTAAAAAACCCATTAAACATTGAATTCCATTTCCAAAGGAGATGACCTAGGTTGTGCCACTAACTATAAAATTTAATTCAACTTAGTTTTATTTTAAGGGTTGCACGACAAGACCTTTCAAATTTGGTGCCGTTGCGGGGGAATTGGATTCTCAATTGTTTGAGAAAGTTTTCTAAGTGTTTTAGCTCTATTTTAGTTCTGCTTTTGTTTAATTTTTTCCCTATTTTGAACATGGATCTTAGTAAGGCAGCTTGGGTAATGGTGATACTCATAGGGTTCATAATGGTTGACTTAATTGGGACTATCAAAATGATTTTGGGTCTCAAGGCATTAGATGGGATTAAACATGCCGGATCATATAATGATGGAATCCCATAAAGATCTAAAAGTTACAGGTGATGTAATTAGTAAACAAGTTACCTACCTAAATAACTTAATTTTAAGCGTCTTGCCAAAGCAGACTTACAATTGAGTGAAATATGGGTCTTAGCTTGCTAAATTAAATTGAGGGTTAATTTTTAGTGGGAGATTATTAACTTGACTTTGCATATTTTGTTGTAGAAAAATGTCAACAAATAATTTTGCTACACTATCATTGTGATCCATCTTTGAGAAGGGCAAACTTAATGGGACTAATTTTCTTGACTGGTTTAGGAACTTGAGAATTGTTCTCAAGTAAGAGAGAAAGTCATATATCCTAGATCAACCCATTCCTGAGGAGCCTACAACTAATGCTCCAAGAGCCCAAAAGGATGCCCACACTAAGCATCTTAATGACTCTGTGGATGTAACATGCTTGATGCTAGCCACCATAATCCCAAAACTTCAAAGAGATCTAGAACACATGGAGGCTTATGAGATGATTGTGCATCTCAAGGAAATGTTCCAGCAACAGGCAAGGCAAGCAAGGTATGAAACTACCAAGGCCTTACATTCTTGCAAAATGGCTGAAGGTGCATCAGTTAGTGCTTATGTCTTAAAGATGAAAGGCTACATTGATCACCTTGAAAGGTTCGAATTTCCCATGAGCCAGGAGTTAGCTATAGATTTGATCTTAAACTCACTCCCGAAAAGTTATGACTAGTTCATCATAAACTATAATATGAACAACATGGAGAAATCAATTTCTGAACTGCATTCGATGCTTAAAATTGTTGAGCAAAATATCAAGAAAAAGCCAAGCACTGTTTTAATGGTTCAGAAAGGAAAAGGAATGAAAAAGAAAGGTAAAAGCAAGGGAAAGGGAAAGGGCCCAGACAATAAGTCTAAGGACTAAAACAAGCCCAAGCCCAAACCCAAGCTTGATGCCAATAAGGCAAAGCCTTCTAAGGAAGAACTTTGTTTCTTTTATAATGAGCCCGGTCATTAGAAGAGAAACTGCAAGCTTTACTTGGAAGATCTAAAGAATAAGAAGAATAGTGGGGCTATTACTTTAGGTATTTATGTTATAGAAATTAATCTTTCTACTTCTTCTACATGGGCATTAGATACTACATGTGGAACTTACATTTGTACAAATGTGCAGGGTCTTAAAAGAAGTAAGAAGTTGAAAAATGGTGAAATAGACCTACAAGTTGAAAACAAAGTAAGAGTTACTACTTTAGCCATAGGCACTTATGAATTAGCTTTGCCCAGTGGGCTTTTGTTAATTTTAAACAATTGCTATTATGTTCCTACTTTGAGTAGAAACATTATTTCACTTTCTTATTTAGATAAGGAAGGTTTTATTTAAGTTATTGGGAATAATAAATGTTCTATTTATTTTAATGACATCTTTTATGTGGATGGTGATTTGCATGGTGGTCATTATTACTTGAACCTTGAAATTCCTAATAATGAAAATATCTATAATGTAACTACCAAGAGGATCAAGTCAAATGATTTGAATCCAACCTACCTATGACATTGTCGTCTAGGTCATATAAATGAGAAATGCATTTTAAAGATCCATCAAGATAGACTACTTAACTCATTTGATTTTGAATCATTGGACGCCTGCGAATCTTGTTTGTTAGGAAAGATGACTAAGGCACCTTTACTGGGCATAATGAGAGGGCCACTAACCTATTGGGCTTAATACATACCGATATATGTGGTCCACTAAGTACCACTATCAGAGGTGGTCACTTGTACTTTATTACTTTTATAGATAACTATAATAGATATGGATACATCTATTTAATAAGACACAAATTTGAATCTTTTGAAATGTTCAAAGCCTTCCAAAATGAGGTACAAAATTAGCTTAGAAAATCTATTAAAGAACTTTGATCTGATCGAGGTGGTGAATATTTGAGCCAAAAATTTATTGACCATCTTAGAAATTGTGGAATTATCTCACAATTGACCCCACCAGGAACACCACAATGGAACGGTGTTTCTAAACGAAGGAATCGAACCTTATTAGGTATGATTCGATCTATGATGAGTCAAACAGATCTTCCACCATCCTTTTAGGGCTATGCATTAGAAACAGTTGCGTTCACACTAAACCGTGTCCTATCTAAGGCAGTTGAAAAGACCCCACATGAGATATGAACTAGGAAGAAGCCCAGTTTAGCTTTTCTCAAGATTTAGGGATGCAAGGCATATGTTAAATAACAAGCCTAAGATAAGTTAGCACCTAAATCTATAAAATGCCTTTTTGTGGTGTATCCTAAGGAAACTAAAGGATACTACTTCTACAATCCCAATGAGAATAAACTATTTATTGCTTGAAATGGTATCTTTCTAGAAAGAGAATCTATCTCTAAAAGAACCAGTGGGATTAAGATACATCTCAAAGAAGTTCGAGAGCCACAAAATCGCATTGAGCCAGAGATGGAAATATGAGAAGACTCACAACAAGTTGTTGAGCCTACTTAAGTAACACAAGGCCCACGAAGGTTTGATTGGACATGACATCAGCCTCAAAGATATGGATTTCTTTTAACTAAAAGTTGTGATGTGTTGCTCATTGATCAAGATGAGCCAACTACCAATCAAGAAGTTATAGTGGGGTCAAACTCTGAGACATGGCTAGAAACCATGAAGTTTGAGATGCAATCCATGTATGATAATCAAGTATGGACCTTGATTGACCCAACTGAAGGTATAAAAACCATTGGGTGCAAATGGGTTTTTAAGAAGAAAATTAACATGGATGGCCAAGTGCATACCTTCAAAGTACAATTAGTTGCAAAAGGATTCAAACAAACCCATGGTATAGACTATGATAAAACTTTTTTGCCAATCACCATGATTAAATCAATTAGGATCCTTCTTGCCATTATAGCGTACTATAATTATGAGATCTGGCAGATGGATGTCAAAACAACATTCCTTAATGGGAAGTTGCTTAAGGATGTGTATAGGACACAACTTGAAAGTTTTGTACATCCAGAGGATTCTGGGAAGGTTTGCAAGCTTCAAAAATCCATTTATGGGTTGAAACAAGAATTTTGAAGTTGGAATCATCGCTTTGATGAAGTAGTCAAAGATTTTGGATTTATCCAAAATATCAATGAACCTTGTGTTTACAAAAAGGTTAATGAGAGCACAATTGTATTTCTAGTGCTTTATGTTAATGACATCCTACTCATTGAAAATGACATTCCTACCTTGCAGAATGTCAAGACTTAGTTAAGAAAGTGTTTATCAATGAAAGACTTAGGCGAAGCCACTTACATCCTAGGGATAAGGATCTATAGAGATAGATCCAAGAGGCTAATCATCCTAAGTCAGAGCACTTACATAGACAAAGTATTGCATAGGTTTAATATGCAAGATTCAAAATGGGGTTATATACCCATGTCTCATGGCATCAATCTCAGTAAGACTTAGTATCTTAGTACACATGATGAGCAAGATCGCATGAGCAAGATTCCATATGCCTCGGCTATTGGATCTATCATGTATGCTATGTTGTGCACTCCACTGAATGTCTCATATGCCTTAAGTATAACTAGTAGATATAAGTCAAATCCAGGCGAAAGTCACTAGACTATTGTCAAGAATATCCTAAAATACTTAAGAAGGACTAAGGATGTATTCTTGGTCTATGAAAGATTGGAAGATGAGCTTGTTGTAAATGGTTACACAGATGCAAGTTTCCAATCCAATAAGGATGATTCTAAATCACAATCAAGATTTGTATTCTATTTAAATGGTGGAGCAATCAGTTAGAAGAGCTCCAAGCAAAGCACAATAGCTGATTCTACAACAGAAGTGTAGTGCCTAGTAGCATCAGATGCAGCTAAGGAAGCCGTTTAGATTAAGAAGTTCATCACTGAACTAGGAGTGGTGCCAACCATCTCAAATCCAATAGATCTATTTTGTGACAACAACGGTGCTATAGCACAGGCTAAAGAGTCGAGGTCATATCAAAGAACCAAACACATACTCAGGCGATATCACCTCATCAGAGATATCATTGATATGGGTGATATAAAGATATGCAAAGTACCAACTAATGATAATGCTGCTGACCCACTTACTAAATGCTTGCACAGGTAAAGCATGAGCGTCATATTAGGTCAATGGGTATTAGACACATCAGCGATTGGGCCTAGTGCAAGTGGGAGTTGTTGGAGATTGTGCCCTAGGCCAATCATTACATTGCAAATATTGTACTTTATTAAGAATAAGAGTTTTTTTTATTACATTATTATTATATTTTTTTGTCTGTTCTATATAATAATATCATTGGATAAATCATATTGATTATCCTAAATATCCCTAGTCGATCATCATTGTGGGAATGATGATAAACTAAGACTAGTATAATTTTGATTGATGATTATAGGTTAATCATGTATGTAGATATAAATCAAAATCATACGTGTTTGTTAGGGAACAAGATGTTGGATCGACCCGTTATGAGATAGCTACATGGATTAAGTCATAGGTGTATCTTACGTATAATCGTGTCATTGAGCCCTTAGACTTGAGATCACCATAGTTTCCAGCATAAAAAATACTATTTTTTGACATAGTCAAAAGTCATCTTTAACCGGGTGATCATAAAGGCTATGATCGGGCTTAGTGAAATTCATGTAAAAGAAGATGAGTGGTTAAGAAAGGATTTGTCCCTCTAATTAATAGAGATATATCTCTAGGCCCCTCAATGAGTGAGACTGAGATATGCATGGCTGTGCTCGAATGGAAGGGTTTCTATTTGTACTGTCAGTCTGCACATAAATTGAGAAAGCGACGATCAAGTAAGATGAGGATGACATTTTCATGCCTCATACTTGATCTAAATATCATATGACAAAAGGGATGTGATAAGGTTATATGACAGATTGCATCAGATCATTAATCCCTATATGATTTGGGTAGTCACAATGTCTTGCAAGAGATCGCTTGTGACTTGTGGGTCAAATAATGTTATTAGCCCACTGCCAACATCATATGGGCCTACAAGGTCGCACACAAGAATGGGTCAACTCGAGCTAAAATGTCCAAATTCATTGAATCTGAAATTACATCTAGATTCAATGAATGTCACGTTCAATTTAGGATGGAAGAAATTTATAAATAAATATATATATTTGATATTTCTATATATATAATTTATAAAATTCAAAATATATATATTTATATATTTGAAATAGATAGATATATATATCCTTTAATTAATTTAAACTAATTAATTTTAAATTCAAATCTATATGATAGATTTAAATTTAAACTAATATAATAATTTAAATTTAATTTATGAGATAAATTAAATTTGAATTAAGTTTTAGATTTATATTAAATAATTAGTTAAAATTTAAATCTATTAGATAGACTTAAATTTAAACTAATCTATTTAATTCAAAATTAATTTGATTTGATTTAAAATAATGTATTTTAAATTAATCAAATATATTTGAATCCCTAATAAGATACCTTTATAAAAAGGTAGGAGGCTTGAGTTTCCTAGAACTACAAAACAAAAAGGAAAACCCTAGAGAGAGAAAGCGTACTGACAATGTACGAACATTGTACAAACTCCTAGAGAGAGAGAGAGAAGATGAAGAAGAGGAAAGCGTCTTCTTTACCAAGAACGTGTATGAACATTGGTAAAAGGTGCTAGCACACCATTTGAGTTAAGCATTCGTTCGTGTGAATACCGGTAGAAGGAGTAGATATGTAGATCAGTTCCTAAGATCCGACAGAAAAAAGGTAAATATTTCTAAATCTACTCGATTTAAACAACATTGATGGATCCATGGGAAGGGATTCAGAGTTTTAATTTTTCGTTGTGCATCCCAAAAATTCCCAATACTTCCATCTTCAATATTTTACAATTTGTTGGATCTGACTATGATTTGCAAGATAACACTTTAATGACTAATGCACATGCTGTTGTTGATCCTGAATTGATTGATGATGATGTTGATGAGGAAATTATTGTTGAATCTCCTGATTTGGTTGATTGTGGTAACTCATTGAGCAAAATTAATACATTTATTGAAGTTCATGAACCCTTGTGTACTAATGCACTTGGTATTTCTACACCTAACTGTGACTAAAGTGATGAATTCATTTCTGAACCTGTTAATGATGATTCTATTGAGTCTAGGGTAATAGACAAGTGTGAAGGTGACCTAAAATGTGATGATCACTCTATTCTTAGTGTGGGATTAGTTGATAAGCCTGTTGATGATGCATCTTTTGAGTTTAAGGACAGCATACCATCTGGACCGTGTGACATAGCTTACTTGAATGATTCTCTTGATTGGGTGTGCACTAGATCCACTGTCTATGATAGATACTCCCAAATTAATGTTTTCATTGAGACTAGTGAGTTCTTCACATATACTGGTCAACATGATTCCTCACTAGCATGTAATGATATGACTGATGAAATAGTGAACGTAGCATGTGATGATAATATGGATAGTGAAATTGTTGAGTAGCTTGTTGTTGATGAATCAGACTATACTTTGAAATGCCTATGTGATGATATGCATATATATCCTGTGTGTGTTGAGATTAATGAGTTTTTGAGGTCTGATAAATTTATTGAATCCATGGATTCCTTTATTTACACTAAAACTATTAAATACTAATTCTTTTGATCATACTAGTGTTGATGAGAGCATGCATAGTGATAGTGCTGATATTAAATATCCTATTGATGCTTGTGCTGTTATTGATACTAGTGAGAGACTGGATTTTGTTGTTCATATTTTTTTAGAATCTTGTAAGCCTACTGATGTCTCTTTGGTCAAGGAAGATATTATTTCTTTTGCTGAGGGTCTTGAACAGATTCTTGAAGTTGTTGAGCTAGTTCCCAACAATCAACAGACTCTCCCAGCTAAGAAGAAGCAACTGACAGATGCCTTAAACTTGGAAGGCTATAAGAAGTTGCAATTTAACTCTTTTGTAGATGTAGTGACTCTTACTGGTGAGAGTCCAGTAGATTTTATTGGCTTCGATAGATATTTAGAGAGTTTAGAGTCTAGTGTTTTTAAATTTGATTTCAAATTTTCTTTCTTTAGCTTTAAATGTCGTAAATTTGATTTTTCTTCTTTTACTATTTTTGAACATGCTGAATATGACTTTTTGAGACTACTTATGGTTAAGGAAGTCCATGAATCAACACTTCGTGATCAATCAAAATGTTTTAAAGTGGTTAGACTGAAAGTTGTTCAAATGAAAAGGAATAAAGTTGTTTTAATTATGGTTTTTGATACTTATGATTAGTTAGTCTTTTATATAGTTTTCTTAGTTTAGGATTTAGTTTTCTTTTTCTTTTTTGCATTACAGTTTCTTTTGTTTTTGTTTTGTAGGTAATAAAAGGTTGCTAGCTACAAAGGAAATCTGAGCCACCCTTGAGATCTTCGATTCAAGTTCATCCGGTTGTATACTTTCCCTTTCTACTTTTTATATTGTGTTGTTTATTTGTTAACTAGATTGTGTGCTAGCATTGAGGACAATGCAATATTCAAGTGTCGAGGGGAGAGTCATTTCATTCCATTTCATTCTTTCTTTGTTTTGCTAAAAAAAAATTAAAAGTAAAATTTTTTAAGAAAATTTTGAAAAATAGCGTGATTTTTTTCAATTTTTTATGTGAAAGTTGCAAGTTGAGATGATTGTAGCTTGGATTCACTTAGACATGATAAGCAATGAATCTTGTGTCTTGATTCAAGTGAAGTGGAAATGAATTTGATTTCAATGAATTATTTGATAGCTGTTAGTTGGTGAGAAATTTAGTCATATCTATTCGATTTTAGTGTGTATTCACCTATCTTTGCTTTCACTCTAAAACTTGTCTTGATTCTTTGCTAAGGCCACATTTGCATTTACATGCATGAAAATGATAAGGCATTCCTTTCTATTGTAGCTAGATAGCCAAAAAGTCATACCCGACATGCATTTTATCCATTGTTTAACCACTTTGGACTTGGTTTTCTTTTCTTGTTAGCCCATAATCATGAAAAGTAAAAAAAAATTGTTTCCCACCTTATTTTAAGATACCTTAAGGATTTCAAAGAGTATTACATCTAATTAGGATAAGAGAATGTATGTCTTACATCATTTAGGCCATTGTTATTAAGAGTTGAGGAAAATGTTCAAAGTTAAAGAAAAGAAGAGATGGAAAAGCAAAAGAAAAACAATGAAAAAAAAAGAGAAAAAGCAATAGAAAATTAAAAGAAATAAGTGTTTCAAATTGAGTTTGTAGTTGCTTATTGCTAGCCGAAAATAAGGCCTTGAATTGTACACATTCCTCCCTATCCTAGATTTTCATTGATTGCTCTTGAGGTTCTAAGGTATCCATTTGTTTGTCTTTTCTTGTTATCCATTCATTTCACTCCTTTAACCCCATTACAACCCTGAATAAGTCCTCTTGATTTGTGCATCGCATTTGGCATGGGTGGTGGAGACTTAAAAGCTTGACAAGCCTATGGTAGTGAACTTTGATAGGTGAAGTTTGAGTGAAAGACATTGCCTAAACACTTGAGAGTTGAGAGTAAACACAAACCTATGTGAGGGCCTATGCATTTCAATTCATTCTTTTCAAATGAAATTGCCATGGAACTTATTTCTTTATGCAAGTGAAGTTAGTTTGGATTGTTGGAGTGATGAAAAGTTATGATTAGTCTCTAGCTTGTGATTTTTACACTTCCTTTTTCATTTTCATTTTTCCACTAGTCTTTCCCTAGATTTTAAGCTTTGCCCAAAAGTGCAAAGGTTTAAGTTGGGGGAATTTGATAAGCATGATATTTTATATATTTTAATCCCCTAACTTAGGCATTTTAGTGTCCAAATATGGCTTTAGGTGTGACAACCCTATCTTCTAAACATGGTAATTATAGTTAAATATGCAATTAATAATTAATAATCAAGGTTTGGAGTCGTTACAGTTTATTACGTTATTAAAATATAGGGAAATTTTAACCTTGATGTTAGGGTCACACTAAACAACCACAAACAAAAAAATGCATAAAAGAAATCATACTATCATAAGGGGTTTATGATTCATCCGCCCATCAATTTCAACACACAAAAACCTCCCATAAGTGTTCCTATATCATTTCCTAGCATTACCATTAAAGAAACTAGGGTTTATGGGCTAAAGGTAGGAGTTTGGAGACCTTAGCCACAACCTCGACCTTTCACGTCACAGCTAAGTTACTCTCGGGAACCACTGGGCAACTTTTGTGAAATTCACCACGGCGATAGCAGTGGCAAGTTAAACCATCACCGCGCCCGACCTACATGGCGCCGTGGTGAAAATGCCTCATGGAGCTATTATTCTAAGTCCCACAATCCTCACCCCTGCGGAATACATTAGCACTACGGCGAGACGTGCTACTGGACACACCTTACTTTGTTTCCTCGCTTAATGCCGCAGTGGTACATGCTACGCCATGGTGAAGTTTCATTCTGTTACCCTCCTAAGCTATTTTTTTCACTCTGAGCCGCGGCGAGATTCCTCAAGCCACAAAGTTCCTTGCCACTGTTACTCATTTGGCCATGGCGTGGCCTTCTTAGCCGCAGCATGACTCTCTCCTGTAACTATACCTCCTAAATTTCATCCCATACACTCAAATTCTCAGCTTAGGAATACCCTAAGACCACTCCCTCTCATTTTATATGATTCTACTGGTATTTATCTACCCTAATCACCCAGTTATGCTACCATTGCCAATTCAAAACTTAAATCTAAATTTCCCCTCCTCCAACTACCTTATATTAGCAAGTCCATAGAGTAATAACAACAAGAATTCATTCACTATTGACAATTAACATTCAATATACATTCCGTTAGAGATTTCATACAACAATGGTTCATATCAATATCTAATGCATCACATGATTACAATTCCTAAATGGTAAACCATATCATAAATTCAACAAAGTTTATATATATGAACCTATAAGTTCATACATCCAATACCAAGTTAAGATAAGGCCTAACTCCTCTATAAATACATCCTAAGTAACCAAAAAATAAAAGCCTACACTTGGTAACATGATTACATGATGATGCTATACGAAAAGGAATACAAAATTTAGCATCTATACTAAACAAATCAGCCTAAGTGTAGCCTTCTCCCCACATAGTTGGAGCTCATAGATTTTTATCCACTTACTTCCCCTTATCCTTACCCAAAGAACCTTCACCTAAAATATTAATCCCACAAAATGGGGTGAGATGCGAATCTCAGTAACCAAGGCAATTCCATCATATATTCCAATTTAATTAACATATATGCATAATTTCACATAAGCATAAGAAAACATACTAGTCATATCAGTAAATGAAACAATTAGGCTATCATGATTATTATCCCATACTAGCAATCATATTTCCACATGTTAAAGGCCAATAACACCGGGAGAGGCCCGTCCACAGCACCTACTCCCCATTGAGCACAACTAGGGCTCAGTGCATCTGGGGTTTGATCATAACCCGGTGCTCGATCGAAGCACATGCATGGGTGGCAATCGCACCACAGCTCAACCATGGACTCACAAAATCCAATCACAATACAATAGATAGCCAACCAATTCATTTGGCATTTCACATCATTCATGTAAAGCAAATATGAAATTAAAATAGATACATGCATGGAATTAATATAGTTCCCGGTTACTTCACTTGTAGACAATTTGCAACAGCCACCAATGGTACAAAAATCTTCCTATAACCATAGCATCAGAAAATTACTACTTTAATTCATCATTTACAGTAGCAACAAGTACCCAAAGAATTTAAAATGCTAATGACTACCTAAGGAACACTTACCCAGCCACTACAAGTCCTCAGATTCGGATTGAAATGTCCTCTACTAGAAACTTCAATATTTCACCAAAAATACTAAGCAAATTCGTACAAAATTAATACCCATACTATAATCCAATCATTGGGGTCTCAAACAAACAGAAATACCTCAAAAAGAAGAGTTTATACTTACCTAATGTTAGCCCTAACCTCAACCTACGAATTTTCACCATGGAAACATCAAATGGCAAGTTTCAGATTTTTGCATGTGGGTGAAAATACTTCAAATAAAAAACTAATCAGGCTAAATTAAAGAGAAAGATGAGGGAATTAAGTTGTATAACTATTACCTTGGCTGAATCTTGCTCTAAATGTGAGAAATGATGGATTTCTTGCCCCAAACCTTAACCTCCCTTCAAACCTCCGAATTTGTCTCGTGTTTCAGCAAATATGGGGAAGAGATTGAAGTGTTTAGGGTTTAAGTTGGGTCTAAGGTGGCTCATAGGCTGCTCCAAGGTCCAACTCCAAATGGGTTTCAGATTTTAGCTTTGTTGGGCCAGTTTTAAGGTGTTAGGCTACAAAATTTTATTGGGCCAGACTTAGTTTTAAGAACTCCATTGTTTTGGATCTGCATAAGGTTTATTGGGCCATTCTTGAGAGTTTATACAAGGTGGATCTTGGGCCTCTATCACATTGAATTAGATTAGACCTGCACCTAGCTTATTGGGCCTCCATTAGCTTCTTATCATCATCTCCTACATTAATTTGGGCCTAGATGAAGTTTCTATTCCAATTAAATCTTAAACTATTAATAATTTATCTCTCTAAAATTCCTATTCGCTTAAATTACCCAATCATCCCATATTAATTATTCTTGATTAATCTAAATCTATTATTAGTACCTTAATTAATTTTGGGGTGTTACATTAGGGGTTTAATTAGGTAGAATTTGATTTCATTAGCCATTTATGCACTTTACGAATGAATTTGCAAAATTATTAAGTTTTAATGCATGAATTTCTTTTAAATAATTTTGTGGATAATTCTACTTAATATTTTTCATTCATTTGTGTAGATTTTAATGGGTAATTGAAGCTTGAATGAGAATTTGAATTAAAGAAGAGAAGGTGAAGATTGAGCTTCAAGTGTACTTTTTATGGAACTAAAAATTAGAGAATGGAAAGCTTAAATCAATGTGGGAACAAGAAAAGGAAAGAGCATAGCTAACACAAATCTTGCACGAGCTTCATTTTCTAGTTGACCAGCCCACATGCATCATTTTCACACTTGTACAACACTCATCCATGCACACTCATAAGTTCTCTCACCTTCCATTCCTCATTCCAACGTAACACACTAGTCTAGACCATCATTCACACAAGCTCACAAGCTTCCATGCATAGTTCCAAGTTGAGCACAGCAACTCCAGCCTTGTACACTCACTCATACAAACATATGCATGCAAACACAAGAAGGCAGCCTCTAAACACCATACATGAAACATATGAATGGGCTTGAGAATGTGAAGCAGAGTAAAGATGAACCACGAGTTTGATGGAATGCTACGGGCTTGTGAAGTCATTGTGGGAGAGAAAGAAACACGTGGATGAGAAGAACGTGTATGTGGAGAGAAGAAAAGCTATAGGTTTAAAAGCAAGTAGCTACATGAAACATGGTTGTAGACAAAAGCAAGCAGCAGAGCACATGAATGAAAAGAAGAATCAAGTAAGTAACGTGGCTAAAATAGAAAAGAAGAATAGCACGAAGAAGCCACAGTTTTGTGCAGAAGAGAAAGAGGAGGAAGCACCAGCTGCAACACGTGGTGAAAGGGATTAACATCAAAAACACGACAGGAAAATGAGCTGGAGAACAACACTAAGTAGAGTAGGTAAAAGAAGCAAAGTGAGCTGAACCATGCAAGAGAAGATGACGTGAAAAATTTGTAGAGTAACAAATGAGGCAGGGGTTCAATAAAACATGAAAGGCAGCAGCTAAAAGGAGTGAAGCCATGAGCTGAGAATGTGAGAAGAAGCTATGGGACTAGTTAAAGAAGCGAGGGTTGCATGCAAGCAGTGGAATAAATGAAGCTTGGTGTTAATATGGAGAGGAAGCACGAGTCCAATTGGCTACTTGAAGAGGAGATGGAATGGAGATTTACGTGATGAAGCAAGACACATACATACAAGTTCTCATGTATTAAATGGAGAGGAAAATCGACGTGTGAAGTAAGAGCTGGGAGCTGGCTAAAGAAGACATGGGCTGATGTGGGAATAATTACAAGCTGAATGAGTAAAGAGGTAGCACGTGAGGATTTGAAGAAGAGGACTCAGGCAACTTCATTTACACATTACACATCATCCAGAGGCATGAAGCCATCTCAACCACACATCATCTAATCATTTATCGAATATAAATAACACATCTAGAGACTCAATAGGCTGAGCATGACACACAAAACAAAAGAAGGAACATGTGGACAAAATTTAAATGAAACACATGTAAGGCCACGTGAGGGAGGACGTGATTAAAAGAATGCATTCATGGCAGCATCAAGGGGGATCAAGCCACTGAATAATCACGCCAATCTATCGTAAAAATAGGAAAATCGAAGGATGCACATATCATCGCCATTTACACACAATCCATTCTATTCACTCCACCCAGAGACCATCCCCTCCACATCGTATTTATTCCACACCATTTTCCTCCATTTTTCTCACCTCCATTTATTCTCCAATGAAGCATTAACTCTCAACTTGTGATTAGCTTAGAAGAAGTCCTTGGAGAAGCTTGAGTCCATAGAGAAGAACACAGAACTTTGGCTAAGATTTTCTTAATTTCCTACACTTTTTCTTTTTCTTGTACATGACTAGTTAAGTTGTTTTTGATTGGGAATTTGTGTAATTGTAATTAGTGGTTAGTTAGACACTAATTAGGAAACCTTTTTGTTGATTAATTGATTAGATTAAACACTGAATTTTGCATTTTCCTTTAATTTCCCATGTATGCCATGAAGGTGTTCGATGAAATGTATGAGTGAAATTATGTGCTTAATTGTTTGATTTAAGGATTCCTTGGAGTTTGATTGGTTAATCAAACATCTTAGGGTGTTAATTTAGAGGCTAATTGATCAATTAATCATTCAATTCAAGTGCCCATTGATCCTAATGACAAGAGTTAGCGATTTGATGCAGGATTGAGGTTTCAATTCAACATTAAATTGTTAGTCCCTTGATTCTTGCATGGTAACTCAAGATAATTTATATTGGACACAAATAGGGACTCTTAGACCAGAATTAATCATAATTGAATTAGGATAAGGATAGTGGATACCAAGGGATGAATCCAAAGCTAGTCACAAGTCTATCATTCACCCATAATTCATGCAATTAGGTAGTTAGTCATTTTAATTCAATTTCATTTTGCTTAGTTTAATTAGATAAAAAATCCCCCTAAATTAAGTAGTTCTAGAATCCCTTATACACTTAGAAAACCCATTGAACACTGAATTCTATTTCCAAGGGAGGAGAAGCCAATAGTCCCTTGAAAATAGGTGAGATTATGCCAAAAGTCCTAATTATGGGTGAGGCTAAGTCAAAAACCCTTAAAAGAAGGTAAGGCTAAACCAAAAGTCCCTAATTATGGGATGAGACAAGACCAAAAGTCCTTAAAGCATAAAATTATTTTTGATGGAGACTTGGAATATGAATATAGTTTATATGTGATTGTATGATATGCATACTTGCATCTCTTAGATCTTGAGGAGCCATATATGTATGCTTGGATGTTGGAATAGTTATTAGGATTCTTTAAATCTTACTTTTCCCTTATCTCTACTAACCATGACTACGTGACTCTTAAGGAAGCAAAAATGATAAACAAAAGGCCTAAAAAGAGCAACTTTGACAATGGAATATAGTTTGAGTAATATTGTTGTATATATAAATATGTGTAATGAACGTAGTTTTTGTAAAATGACGAAATGCCATATAAAAGCAAGTCTATTGGAATGAGCTAGAAAATGTCTAGAAAAATTTAGGTTGAGTCCTAGGCTCCTAAAAATGATAATTCCAGGCTCAAACAGAAAGAAAAATCGAGCTAGGATAAAAAAAATGAAATTGTTATGAAATTTGACGAAATATAATGGCATTTTTGTAAATAAATGTAATTTTGGGTAAGCACACAGGAGGGCTTTTTAAATAGAAAATTTAAGTTGCCCAGGGTTCTCAGAGGCCTAAAAAATCATGGGAAGTCTTGGCACCGGTAAAGCCCCTCCAGTATACTTATTTCAATGGCGGTGAGCCCAAACTTTAATGAATTCGTTCAGAAAGGTTTTGGCTCCAATTTGAGTGATTCCAAAGGTATTTTATTAAATTAGGAACCTAAATTTTATAATAGAAAAGACGGTTCTAAAAAAAGAGCTAAAATAAAGCTAAAACAAAATTGCCATTATGGAAGGATGAAATTAGAATTTTTGAAAAAGTAAGTATCTTGAATGTTCCATAAGCTTCTTGACTCTTCCTCCTCTCATATAGCTCGACCTTCTACCCAAAATATAGAAAAATAAGCTTTCTCTTAGGTGCACAAGAAGAGGAAAGAAAGGGAGGAAGAAACCAAGGAAAAGGTGAGAAATTTTATGCTTCTCCTCCTTCCAATCTTGTTCCTCTCCTTCTTAGCTCTCTTTCCATGGTTTATTTGAATGAATTGGTTCTATTTTGAGTCTAGAATAAGGAGGAGCAGTTCAAATCACTTGAGGAGAAGAAAACCAAGGAGAAAAAGTCTTGAAACTAAGCTTGAATCTAAGGTATTTCATGGTTTTGTTGTTTCTTCTCTTTGCTTCTTCCTTATGAATAATTTTGGCCAAACTAGAACTATGAGAGGGGAGGGAGTTCTATCCAAAAACAAGAGAGGAACTAGGGTTTTACACCATGGAGAAGAGGAATATGGCAGGAAATTGCAAGAAAAATCAAAGGAAACTAAGATAGGAAAGTGTGGTGTTCTTGAGGGAATCATGAAATCTGATTTTGTGTGTGTATTTTCTTGACCATTTAAGTGTTCCATTGAGCTCCTAAGACTCCTAGAAACCTCCCCAAGTGGCTTTTCCATTAAGGAAAAAATTGAAACTTCAAGAATCCCATTATTGCCCTATGTCTCAGTCAAGCTTACTTAGAAGGGTTAGGGAGTGTTTTAATTTGTTCTAACCTTGGTTTAACACTTTATATGATGTTAGAAGATGGGAGGAACCATTATAAAAAATTTAGGAGCCATGGATTAGAAGATGGGACAATGGTATCCATAATGGTGCTTTATGAAGCAACTTATTTTTTAGCTTGTGAAAATGAATGTGTGATGGCTCCAAGGACCTTGAATGAGGTCAAGAAGCCTAGAAATGGGAAGAAAATGGAGCCTAAAACTTGAATTGTGAAGGTTGCTTCAAGGGGCCAATTATGGAACCATTATGTCATTTGTAGGATTAAGTGTGTGTTTAAGAATGCAATTGGTGTCTTGTCTTGCTTCAAGTATATGATTGTGCGCTACTTATGATGTTTAGGCCAAGAGAACATCTAACCACCTAGGTGCACTTGTGAGGATGAAAAGAGAGAAGGATAAGACCATGTAAAGCTTGCAAGATTCAAGGTAGCTCTCCACCTCATTTTCTTGCATTATTGGTTGCATATATATGTCATTGTGTGCTCATATGTGCTCTTATGAATTGAGAACATGCCACTTGATGTCTTGATAGTGTATTGGTACTAATGTGTGTTATTGAATGGCTTTGCTTGTGGAAATTGCTCATAAAGGTGAGGTGATGCCAAAAGTCTCTTAATGTGGGTGAGGAAATGCCAAAAGTCTCAAAGCAAGGGTGAAACTAGGCCAAAAGTCTCTTAGGTGAGTGAGGCCAAGTCAAAAGTTCCTAGGCCAAGGGTGAGGTAAACTCAAAAGTCCTATAATTGGGGTAAGGAAAAACCAACAGTCCTTAGAGCATGTTCTTGAATTGAAAATGAATTGGTGGCATGAAAGTATGTATTCTTGCATGTTCATGTTGAGACATGTTCTAAAAGTGTTCCTTTGATGTATGTATGCCTTGAATGAGTGTGTGAATGGTGTGTGAGCTATTGAAATTCCATGAATCTCATTCCCCTTCCCTTTCCCATCTTAAAATGTCTAGGTGGCACACAAGAATGGAGAAATGCAAGCCAAGAGCATTGAAAAGCCATACTTTGTTCATTATGTAGTTTTAATTGTAATTAAATGTCAAAGTAAGCTTGTACATATTATTTTTATGATGTAAGACCATGAACAAATGTAAAATGATGTATGGATGTTATGTAGACTATATGTGCCCTTAAATCAATGTAAATGTAGAACTTGGCTTCTTGAATGGCTTATGTATGTAGTGCATTAAAGGATATGGAATAGCCAAATTGAGATGTATGACGTTTGAGACCATTTAGACAATTCATACAAGTTATATTTGTGCTTTTAAATTTATTCAAGAGGTGGTAAACAATAAAATAAACCATTTGGGCAGATTTGGTACTTCACATAGAGCAAAATAGGCCATTTTGGTGAGCTATACTACTTTCTGTTCAAATAAACTCTCCTTGATATGAATTTTGGCATGATCTAGAACTTCTTGAGATATTTTTCAAAAGCTAAAGTAGGTATTATTTGGAGTTCTGTGAAATATTCGGTGAATTTTTTAAGTTAAATTTTTTTTTTGGTTTTTGGTCAATGTACTGTACAATTGGTCCAAAAATAAATCTGTGTCATTCATGGGGCAAATGATGTCCAATTACCATAAAATTTTACAAGGAAAAAATAGACCTTCCATTGACTTATGTCAATTGGAAACACCTCAATTGGATGTCTAGAGAGGGAGATATGAATTTTTGAAGTTGTTATTCTATTCTAGGCACACCTCCAGACCCGTGTTATTGTTTGATTAATTTTTAGTATCTGAATGCTCTTGGATTGATTTGAAACTATTTTTTTCCCTCTAGTTAACATCTATAGCTTTCTAAATTGGTATAGATTGTATGGATTGTATTTTTTTGGAATTAATTATAAATTTCTAAAATTTATATCAGTAAGCTATATTAGATTTTTGGATAGCTCAACCTCTCTAACTTTCTGATGTCAAGCGTAGTCCAGATGAGATTTTTTTGGCTGGAAATTATTTTTATGTGAAGTTAACACCTAGATCTTTCCAACAAGTTATGGTTTGCTTGATTTTGATTTTTCTAAATTTAGTTATGATTTATCAAAGTTACCCTTGAAATTTGCCATATGCTGTCTGAGGAAGTGAGTGAAAATTTTGAGGCTTTCTCCATGAAATCTATGGATTATGTGTTTTTTTGAATTAATTATGATTTGTATAAGTGGAAAATGACTATAGAATGATGTTGGAAAGTCCACGGGGCCCATGTAACACAAATCAAATTTTTGAACCCAGATGTAACGCAGAAAATTGCATTAAGTAATGAATTTTTCCTTGCTCATTTCCTAAGAATTTATGTAATTCCCCATGAATGAGAATGTTTGATCATGGAAATTGTATGGTATGACAATATGTACATATATATCTTGATATATGAGAATGCAAACATATTCAAAAGCACTAAACTATGCTAATACATGATATGATGCAATTGGTACCTTGACTTCTTAGATGTATGTATGTATGTATTCTTCCATGTGCAAAGGTGATTTTGAGTTGCATGGCAATTATGACATGTTGGACCAACCATACACAATGTATTTGTGGATTGAAACCGCTCAAGAGAAGAAATGGCATTTTAGAGCTCATTTGGTACCGTTTGAAACCAAAATTTGGTTTATTCAAGTCATAAAATATCTCTTTGCCCTTGATAGCCCAAGTGAGTGAGTCTTGGGCTAAAATTTGATAGGCAATTAGAGGATATTGATAGCTTTCTACAGAGCTAAAGATCATAATTTTTAGAGCTCTATAGAATATTTTATGAATTTTTGAATCTAGTACTATTCATATGGTCTGTCTCAAATTTTGTAGATTTTGAGGGATTAAATGGACTCATTTCAACTTGAAATTTTTATAGTAGATAGCTATCATCACAAGTTTCTAAGAACATCTAATTTACATTAATTAGAATTGTGTAACTTGAGTTATGAATTTTTAAAATTTAGTCTCTGTTATGTGTTATATAGCTCAAAATGTGCATATGACCAAATTTATAGATTTGGTACTTTTCTATGTGATAACTTGAGCATAACAAATTGGTTTAGCTTGAATTTGAGAAATAAAATGATGAAAATCCTTGTTTATGCATAATTGTATTATTTGAAGCTTTTAGTGATAAGAAAATCTATTGCTAAAGGTGTGATATGACAATTTTGCTATCAAAAAATGAATATAGTATAGAATATATGCATAATATATAATGGTATGATAAGAGAGATGTTGTAACATTATAGGGAATTAAGGATTTAATTTGGAAAAATAAAAAATTGTTATGAGAAATTTGAAAAAATTATGGAAAATAAAGCTTTTTTAAGGAAAATGATTATTTTAGATATTTTGAAGCAAATAATAATTATTTAGCAATTTCTTTGCAAAAAATAAACTTGATTGTAGATTTAAATTCAATTAGGGAAAAATTAATTAGTAAAGGTAAAATTTTAATTTTTGAGCTTTATAATTAATTTGATTATATCAAGAATAATTTTTAGAAGCCCAATTTAAGTTTTATCTAAGACCTAACTCTATTGGACTTACCTAACCATGGCTAATATTCAGATTTGGGCTCAATTGGACAAAGGCCCTTTAGGTCAACCACATACCCACTAAGCCCCAAGAGTGAGCCGCTCACTTATTATTCAATGCTAGAGATATTATGGACAACAAAACAACCAAAGAAAAATGCATAGAGAAAGAAAGGCTAAGGTTCTTCAACATTTTGGCTTCGATCTACATACGTAGAGGAAGATTTGGCTCATGTAAGTTATACAAAAGTTAATACTCTCATCTTCCTCTTCATTTTAGTTAGATTAACTTTCTATTTGGTGGAGTTTTATCTAAACCCTAGGTTTGAAATGTGTGTTCTTGGTGTGTTATTGCAAGATTTTAGAAGTTTGGAGTTAGTAGAACCATTGGGTAAGGGTTTACCTTCATTTTATAGTCACTTAAATTTCATGTTATAAGCTAATTTTGGTATATGGCTAGATACTTGTGTGAAAATGCAAGGTTTTGGTGTGACACATTGTGGTTTCTACGTATTGGGGGTTCAAATTCATACATTTAACTTATTGGAGGTTCGGGTAAGTATTCTCTAAGTAATTCTTGATGAGTCGAACAAATGGGTACATAATTCTTATAGTAGATGATAACTAAAGCTACATTTTAATCAATTTAGGACACTTAGGGTGTTGTGACATTTGTTGGTAGCTTTTGAGGATTTGGCAATCAAGTGAGGTAACCAGGGGTTTTAATTCCATGTATATGTTAATGTTAATTTTATATTTATTACACTTATATGTTTTTTATGATAAATAATTAGTTTGGCTACTTGATCATGTCCTTATATGGAGCTGTAATCTTGCTTCCACTTATGCATTGTACCATGATCGTGTACTAAGTTATGATCATACTTATTGGAATGCACTGAGCCATGATCTTGCCCTTTCCCTCTTTTTTGGCCATTAACATGTATGTGATTGCTAGTATGGGATAATAGTCATTGGTGTTCAAACTTTTTCATTTGTTGAATTACATCACATGGTTTTTATTCTTTTCTATATATAAAGCATTTATGTTAATTAAATTGTACATATGAATGGAATTTTCTCTTGGTTATTAAGATTCACAACTCACCCCTATTATGGACTAACATTTTTAGGTGAAGATTCTTCCACTAAGGGTAAGAGAAAGCTAATGGATGACAACCCCTAGTCTAAGGCCTTGTGGGAGCATTCTGCACATGGGCAAATTTTGATTTAGTATAGATGCTAATTTTGTAATTTCTTTTGTATAGCATCATGATGCATTCATGTTATCAAATGTAAGTATTTTGATGTTTTGTAACTTGGGATGAACCTTCTAGAACTAGGCTTCAAGTAATGTTTAATCAAATGAAACCAGTTGTAACTGAGATATTATGATTTGACATGCATGTTTAACAGATTTCTTTATCAATTAATGGATATAGCTATGTCTTTATCCTTATTGTTAATTCCATTACTATAATTTGTTGTAATATTGTCATGTATGGTTAACTATAAAGATTGATGCCTATGTACATATGAATTCTGGTATGGATGTTGGTATGGATTTATGTAGTGGTAATCTTAGAATGGAGGCTTGGTGGTTTTGGCCAAGTAAGGCGTACATCGGTCCATCCCTTAGGTACATCTTAGTTTATTTTGCTATCATAAGTCCTTCATGTGTGACATTAGGTTATGCCATAGTCATATTTTGAATTTGAGGATGTGTCAAGGTTTTAGGGCTGTGGACAAATTTAATTATTCAATTGAAATTTGCTCAAAGTGGTTTAGGTACTTTAGGTAGTGCATTGGGGATTTTAAATTGTCACTTAAGGTTGGATCCTGCCATTTGCTATCAACATTAATTCTTTGCTAATATAACTAAAAGTGAAATGGTGTGTTTAGCTTTTAAATCCTTGGATTAGGTAATTCAACCAAATGAAGATTATAATAGGATATAAGCCTCATAAGCTTCATATTTTTACATTAGAGAGGTTTTAAGATTGAATTCGAAGGGTTATTGACTTGGTGGTTTATGTATCTTAAGATGCAATAATAGTAGGCATTTGAGCCATAGCCTAAAACTCTTGAGTCCAGGCTAAAACGCACCTAGGGAGTTCCAAAGACTAACAACAACATAGCAAAAAATTCTTGGCCGTGGCACAATGCTTGAGATTGTGTAATGTTCGATTTTCGTAAAAATGACAGAAACGAATACGTTTTAAGAGTAAGTCCTCTGAAATGAATTGGTTAAGATCCATAAAAATTAGAATAATGATTTAGACATTAAGTAATGAAAATAGGAGGCTAAAGGTACCTTGAAACCAGAGCCAAAATAATCAGACAGAATTTAACGAAATAGTTATGAAACAAAATTGTATTTTTGTAATTTCAGGTAATTTTTAGAATACTCATAGGAAAGCTTTTTAAATAAAAATTTTGAGCTCTCTGAGGTTTTTAGAGGCCCTGAAAATCATGAGAAGTCCCAGGACAGTTAAAATGCCACTGGTGTACATTTACTACGACGATTGGCCTGAACTTTGACTCTTTCATTCAGGAAGGTTTTATCTCCAAATTGAGTGATTCCAAAGGCATTTTATAAGATTGAGAACCTAAGTTTTATGATGGAAAAGATGGTTCTAAAAAAAGAGCTAAAACGAACCAGAAACAAAAATGCCAAGAAATGGGACGTATATGGAATTTTCTTGAAACAATTTTAGTTCCTCCTTTCTTAAGTGGTGTGTCCCTTTCTCTCCCTCACTTAACCGACCTTCCATCTGCCTAAGATTATAAGTGAGACCAAGGGAGAGAGGCGCACAAGAGAAGGGAAGAAGAAGAGGAAAACCAAGGCAAGAAAGGTATGAAATTCATAGATTTTCTTAGTCTTTTCTTTAGTAAACTTAATCTCCTCCTTCTTCCTATAGTTTTCTTGAAGTATTTGGTTCTATTTTAAACTCAGACCAAAAGGGAGAAGTTCAAATTAGAGGAGGAGAATCAAAGAAAAAGGAAGAGCATTCAAGGAAAGCTAGAAAACCAAGGTAAATCTTTTAATTCCATGCTTACTTCTTCTTGTCTCCATGGGTGTATGTTTTAGCCACACCTAGGTCAGCCAAGAGAGAAGGAGTTTTGAACCAAACTAAGAGTGAATCTTAGGAATTAGAGTGTAGGAAGCAAGAAAGTGCAAAGAGAACAAACAAGCATCCATGAATTTGCAAGATAGAAAAGCTAGGGGTTTGTAAACATAACCAAAAATTTGATTTTATCCAAGTGTTCCTAAGCTAATATAAATGTTTGTATGAGTTCCTAAGACCCTTAGAGAGCCTCCCATATACACCTTCCATCCAAGAAGCAAAGAAAACTCCATGAGCTTCTTTCTTGAAAGGTGTCTCAGCCTAAGCTAGAAGAAGCACTAAGAGAGTGTTTTAATTTCTTTCAAGCTTAGTTTTACATTATATATGATGGGAGAGTATGAGAGGAAGCCTTGGAAAAAATTTAGGAAGTCTAGAAAGTGTGATGGGGGTATAGGTTCCATATTGTGACTTAAAGAAGAAACTTATGGCTAGGCTCCTCAAATTGATTGTGTGATGGCTCCAAGGAGTCTAAATGGAGTCAAGAACCATAGATGGAAGGATAGAATAAAGCCAAGATCATGAATTCTTGGTGTTGCTTCATTAGGTGCTTTATGGAACCATAATTGAATCATATGAGCAACCTAGCTCTTCTAGAGTGTGTGTGGCTTTAGTAGATGTTTCAAGAGTATAATTAGATCCCATTTGATGTGTTTAGGCCAAAGGAATCAAGTCCTACCTCCTTGTGAGTGTTTGGCCAAAGGAGAGGAAGAATTTTCAAGAAAGAAAGTGTGTTCTTGCATACAAGGTAGTTCTCTCTTCTTTCTCTCATGCATGGTTGGGTATTTTCTTGTCTTTGAATGTGTCTATGTGTATGTATGTTTAAGCTATGAAAGATGTTTCTAGCATGTATTTATATGCCATGGTACCATGATGCTTTATTTATGTGCTTGAATGATGTTTTTAGGAATGTGTTTGGCTTGCTTGAGTGTGGTGAGGCCAAAAGTCCCTTAGTAAGGGTGAAGATGAGCCAAAAGTCCTAAAGATTAGGTGAGACAAAGCCAAAAGTCTTTAGAAAGAGTGAGGCTTAGTCAAAAGTTCTTTGAAAGTGGATAAGGCAAGTCCAAAAGTCCCAAAAAAGATGGGTGAGGCTAAACCATGATCTTGGCAAGTCTATGCATAATAAGTATGCCTTCTTGAATGTGAAACATGTTCCATGTATGTTTATGGATTTCAAGATAGCCATGCATGCATTTTTGAACTTGAAATTGCATTTTTTATGTGTGTTTGAAAGGGAGAAGGGTTATTGGGATTCTAGAATCCCACTCTCCCCCCTATTGCCTAACATGTTTAGATGGACCAAGTGAGCAAGGAAATGAGAGCCACCAAGTTAGAAGATGAGAGATTGTCAAAGAAATGTGTTATTTTCTCTTTTGTAACTACTTTGTTTTCATAAGATGTAATTTAATGATGTATAACCTTTTGAACATGTATAAATACATGGATATGTGATGTATATATGAGAATTGGAAGCAAATGAATGGTATAACAAGTTTTTGACATTGAATGGCAAAATAGAACTTGTATGTTCCATGTGTATATCATCAAGTGGAAGAGTGAATTTGTGAGATCTGAATTTTTGGACCTTTGAGACATATTTATTAGACTATTTTCATGTTTTTCCACATGCTCAAGTGGCCCTAGAAAAGCTATAAGCTAAATGGAACCATTTGTGACCCTTAAAAAGGCCAAAATATGACATTTTGCAACCCTATGTTACAAACCGACCAAATGGATGAATTTTCTTGTGAAATTTGGTATGCATATAGATCTTATCTAGAGCTTTTTGGAAAGCTAAAGACAAGATTATTCGGAGCTCTAGAAAATTAATTATGAATTTTCAAAAGTTTCCAAAAGTTGTTGAACTAATATGGTTATTATTCATTCGAGAGTCAAATGGTATCTAATGCTCATGAAATTTTACAGGCATAAACTAGACATAATAAGCTTTATATGGCCACCAAGATCACCTCATTTGGATGTCTAATTAGAGAGATATAAATTTTTAAAATTTAGAGTCTATAATATCCAGTTTTCTAAAAACGAGAGAAAACATTAGAAACGTAACGTACGGTTTCTCCGTCAATGTATGAAATTCACTAGATACAAAAGAAAGTCCCCAAAAATGAATTATTTAAGGTCCCAAAAAATTTAAGTAACATTCTAGACTCCTAAAAATGAGAATCCCAGGCTCAGGTGAAAAGAAAAACAGAGCTAGAATGAAGAAACAAATTTGGACGAAAGATTGACAAAACGTAATGGCATTTTTGTAATTTTGAAAAAATTTTGAAATTCTCATAGGAAGGATTTTTAAATGAAATTTTTGAGATCTCTAGAGTTCTCAGAGGCCCTAAAAATCATGGGAAGCCCTGAGACAGTTAAAACTCCTCCGGTGGATGTTTTCTAACGTTGGTTAACCCAAACTTTGACCAGTTCGTTCGGGAGAGTTTTCAATCTAATTTGGATGAAACCAAAAGTATTTTATAAATTAGAGGACCTAAATTTTATGATGAAAAAGACAGTTCTAAAGAAGGAGTTAAAATGAGCCTAAACGGAGCAAACAGGGGCATAGGGGCAAAATGGTCATTTTAAAAAATTATAAAAGAGCCTTCTTAAGTAAGATTACACCTCATTACCTTCTCCAAGCTTCCATTTGCAGAAAATTGAGCAGTCATGGCATGACATTAAAAGGGGAGAGAGAGAAGAAGTTTAAGCTTCCGTTTAGGTAAGTAAACGACCTCGTTTCATCCCGCGCCAGTTAGGAAAGTTGTTCCTCTCCCTAAAAGGTCTCTAATGGTGGTTTTCTTTTCTTGAAAACTTGAAGATTTAGGTTTAACCCAAGCTAAAAAGGAACTCTTTTCCAGAAATCAATTAGTGAAAAATAATCTACGTGAAGAGAGTTCTATTTTAAGGTAAGACTTTACTTGAAACACTTGCAAAATCTTGTGTTTCTAAGCCATTTAAGCTTCGATCTAGAGAGAGAAAGTGAGAAGGAGATTTTTTTTCTTTATGTTTTCTTGATGAAACCAAAGGTTATGGAATGTGAGGATTAATAATATACAACTAGAATTAAAAAGGGAGCTTTAGAATGCAAGTTATGGAATTTAGGGATTTGATTGCACCTAGGCTAAGATGAAGCTTCCTAGTAGTAATTTAAGTTGTCTAAGAGTATTTATGAGTTCCTAAGATACCAAGAGAGCCTTCAGCATGCTTCTCCCATCAGAGAAATTAAAATAACTCCATTGTACCATATGGAAGCATAGCCTCAGCCAAGGAGGGTTCATGCACCAAAAGAGTGTTTTAATTCCTTCCAAGCTTAGTTTTGCATCATGTATGATGGGAGAGCATGAGAGGAAGCCTTGGAAAAAATTTAGAAGCTATGGATAGTAAGATGGTATCATAGCTTCCATATTATGGCTTAAAGAAGTAACACCTAGCTAGGCTCCTTGATTTGATTGTGTGATGACTCCAAGAGATTTAAATCTAATCAAGAATCATAAATGAAGGGAGAGAATGGAGCCAAGATGATGTTTTCTTAAGGTTGCTTCATTAAGTGCATATGGAACCATAAAAGGGCCATATGAGTTATCTAACTTTTCTAGTGAATGTATGGCCTTAAAATTTTATTCAAGAGTATAACTAGCTTCTATATAATGTGTCTAGGCCAAGAAAAATGATCTTCACCTCCTTATGTGTGTGAGGTCAAAGGAGAGGACTCAAGACTCAAGGAAAAAGTGTGCTTATATGGCAAAAGTAGTTCTCACCACCTTCTCTCATGCATAAATGTATGCTTACATTATCTTTGGATGTTGTATGTGTGTTTTAAGCCATGAAAAGTATTCTAGTATGATTTCATATGCCATGGTACCATGATGATGTTTTATGCACTCAAATGATGTTTTATATGCTTACCTTAGTTTGCTTGAGTGTGGAGAAGCTAAGAAACCTTTAGCCATGGTGAGGATGAGCCAAGAACCCTTGAAATTAGTTAAGACAAAGTAAAGAGTCTCCCAAGAGTGAGGTTGAGTCTAAAACCTCTTAAAGAAAATAGGTAAGGCAAGTCCAAAATCCATAGGTGAATGGGTGAGGCTAATTCACTTACTTGGCAAGCCTATGTATACTATGTATGACTTGTTCAAATGCCAAGAAAGCTTCTTGAATGATTGTACACTCCATGATACTCATGCATGCATTTTTAAGATTTGTTTTGCATACTTTATGTGCGATTGAAAGGGATATGAGCTATTAGGATTTTTTGAATCTCATCCCTTCCTCTCCAATGTCTTAACATGCTAGGTGAAGTAATTGAGCAAGATAATGGAAGCCGCCAAGTCTAGATTGACATTAAAGTGTATGAAAATGTCTAGTTTTGTTTCTTTTTTAGCCATATACATGGAATATGACGTAATATCATGATGAAATTGTTATGTAATTATATGAACATATGTAATTACCCAAATGTTTGATGTATGTATGAGTTTTAGTGCCAAATGAGTGGTAATGTGCATTTTGGGTAATGAATGGCAAGTTCAAGCATGTGAAACCTTATGTATGGCATAGGGTGAGAGAGTGAGCTTTTTATTTCTGGGTTTCTGCACCTTTGATACAAGTTTATAAAGCCATTTTGGTGCATTCCCACATGCTCAAGTGGTCATGGTTGCCTTAGAACTTGAAATGAACCATTTGGACCCTTTTGATGACACAATGAGCCATTTTGTAACCCAATGTCAAGATCTAACCAAATGAACGAATTTGTCCATAAAATTTGGCACACATATAGATCTTATCTAGAAATTTTTGGGAATCTAAAGATTAGATTATTTGCGGTTCTGTGGAATTAATTATGAATTTCCAAAATTGATAATTTTCTGCTAAACTGATGCAGACACTGTTCATATGGTCAAACACTTGAGCTATGTCATTCGTGGGACAAATGATGTCCAATGCTCATGAAATTTTATAGGCATAAACTAGACATGATATGATTTCCATGGACACTAAGATCACCCCAATTAGACCTTTAAGCATTGAGATATCAATTTTTGAAGTTAGAGGTTAGTACCAAGGATGATAGTCAACTTCTAATACTATTCTATTAATTTCTGGTAACTAACAGCCTCTGTTGTGGTCAAAATTTATTTTTATCATAAATTAGACATCTGTAGATTTCCATAATGTATAGTATGCTTGATTTCAATTTTTCTAGAATTAGTTATGATTTTTCAAAGTTCAAGCATAAAATCTAGAATTCTACCTGAGGTTGCATCGGTGAAATTTATGTATGCACTCCCTTTGCTAGAGGTATAGGCCACTTCTTGAGCTTATTATGAGTTGTATTTATGTATTTAAATATGAAGATGAGATGGATGAGTCCATATGGCCCACGAGACACCGAATAAAAAGTTTACCCATGATGAAATGCAACTTTATCCATGATTTCCAATGCCATTATGTTACTTCCTAAAGAACACTCATGAGATAAGGCATGGAAATTTCATGAGTTGAGTCTTAGAATTATGGTATTATAGAGTCAATACCAGTAATGTAGTAGTACCTTTGGTACTATTCCATCGATTTTCAATGGCTAAATATTTCTGTTTTGGTTTGGTTTTTAGTATAAATTTAACACTTGTAACTTTCCTGAATGATATAGTGTGCTTGATTTCAAATTTTCTAGATTTAGTTATGATTTTTCAAAGTTGGCAACAGAACTTGAGGCTAGTTGTGTTATTTTATGTACATATGATCCAAACTCGGGATTCTTGTGACATTTTGAGATGGTTTTGAGTTGTATGAATGTATTTTAATTGGAGAATGATATGAGTGAGTTAATATGGTCCACAGAATGTGAAATGAAAATTTTAAGTATTACGCAACACAAAATATTCTATTATTTTAATTGAGTTTTTCCTTAAAAGTTGCTATCCTAAGGGAAAGAACTAGAAATGAGATGAAAATCAGGCTAGATGAATATAGTGTTACAGATTGCATCTAGATTGTTTCTAAGAGCAAATTTCCCATGGTGAGACCTATGTCTAAGAATGGATTGCTCGTTCGAGAGCAATCTTACCGCAACGTGAATAACTTGGGCTACAACAAGATTTATATTTTAAGAGATTTTGAGTCTAAAATTCAAGTTGGGCCACAACATAAGTTCTCCAATTCATGGTGTAACACCATACTTTTAGGACTCAATTCATACAATTCCCATGCCTCATCTTATGTTTATTCTATGGAAACAATATAGTGACATAGGAAGTTATGAATAAAAGTACATTTCTCTACTGGTAACATTTTTCTTTCGGAGTCCCGTAGGCCATATGAAAGCATCTATCACTTTATCATACTTAAACACATGAATATAACTTATTTCCATCATCAAATTTGGCCTACAACTCGTAGAAAGCAAAGGAGCATATGAAATCTATGTTTGTATTTTCGGCCAGAATTTCCTCTTTTCTATCACAAACTTTGGAAATTCATAACTAAATCTATAAAAATAGAAAACATGTAATCTCAGTCATTCTGGAAAGCTTAAGACGTCTACTTCATGCTAAAATTATGTATAAGTCTTAAAATCTCATATATAATTCGTTTGACATACGAAATCATCTACTGGTCGGAGGGTTCCTGATACTGTCACAGTTTACTGATATGGACTTCAAAAATGTCTAACTAATTCCACAAAAATCCAATGCTTACAAATGATATCACTATGGAAAGATGTGGATGTTAACTAGAGAGAAAAAATATCTCTAGATCATTACATCAAGCCAAACTCCCAGAAATAGATGGAACAGTACCTCAGGTCTGGCAAGAAGTCTGATACTGGGCAGAACCTTCGAAAATGCATATCTTCCTCTCTAGACCTCCAAATGAGGTGATCTCAGTGGCCACAGAAAGCTTATGACCTATAGTTTATGAATATAAAATTTCATAAGCATTGGATACCATTTGGCCATCGGGTGACACAGAATTCAAAACTGCCAGTATGAACAGTACCCATACCAGAATCCATGAAAAATCCCAACTTTGAAAATTCCTCAAATATTCTCTAGGTCTCTGAAAATTATGATCTTTAGCTTCCCAAAAATCTCTTAATGAGACCTCATTTCATGCCAAGTTTCAGGACAAGACTAACTCATTTGACCAAAAAGTAATATAAGGTTCCATTATGGTCAAATTTGGCTCCATATGAGGTACCAAATTTACCAAATGGCCTTCCCTTGGTTGTGGCACCTTTTGGGCAGGTCTAAAAGTACATTTGAGACTTGGATAAGCTGCCCAAATGGTCCCGAACCTCATGCATCTTATTTTGGCAATTCAACCCACACTTATGCATACATTCATCAAAATCCCATATTGCACACTTTGGCCATACATACTCAAAATATGTGCTATAGGGCATATATCATTTTCATACGTCTAACCAACACATAATAGTATAATCACACATGTCTCAAGGTTCATGGTACATATACAACCTCATATACACTATGAACCATCATTATGGTTCCAAAATAGGCAAAATACTACATAAACTTGTCACTCCTTGCTCTTTATGGTTGTTGGCTCCCTTCACCATAAGTGCGTGGTCCACCTAGCATGTTAGATCATTGGAGAGGAGGGGATGAGATTCAAAGAATCTCAATAGCTCACACACCCATTTACATCACATTCAAGGCATACATATACCAAATGCATAACCATACAAGCATAAAGTGTGCAATAAATTCCATTCCATGCCACATTCACATGTCAAGATTACTTTCATCCAAGACCTGTAAATTTAAAATTTTGGTTCTCCCTTTACAGAGTTCCTAATGAGAAGATGTTAGTGGATATGGAAATCTTATAATGTCTAGCTTATGCTTGTAAAATTTTATGAGCATTGGACTTCATTTGGCCTACATGTGACATAGAGAAGTAAACTAACCATATGAACAATGCACATACCATTTCTGCATAATTTGGCCAACTTTAAAAAATCATAATAAATTCTCTCGAGCTCCAAATTGAGTACTCTTTAGTTCTATAAAAAGCTTTAGATGAGACCTATTTGCTAGCCAAATTTCATACAAAAAGTCATCGACTTTGGTTCACCCTAAGATTTGATCAAATTTGAAGTCCATAATGGGTTCCATATGTACCAAATGCTCTTCTCATCTTTCCACAACCACTTAAGCAAGTCCAAAAGCCTAAACATAGCCTAGGAAAGCATGCCAAATGTTTCAAAACATCATAGAGCTCAATCTCATCATGCCAGATGCATTTATACACATGAACATAAAGGCTCATGGGTGGCAAAAACTCATTCATTCATTCATTCATTCATTCATTTGGCTTCCACATTAATACACATCATATTTACATACATTTGGACATCTCCAGAGGTCTACATCATATATACAACACATGGTTACATATTTTAACATCAATATGTCATCAAAATGCCTATTTAATTACTCCATTGTCAAAGTCTTAGCCTTTAAGGTTGTTGGACTCCATTTCTTGGTCCACTTGGCTCACCTCAACATGATTAGACATATATGAAGGAAAAGTGACATTCAAAGAATCCCAATAACTCTTAACCTTTTCAAATATACATAATGGATGCAAATTTATGTTAAAAAATGCATGTATGATATTCAAACTACTAGTAAACATCCATAAAGCATTTTCCTTGGCACATCGACTCATACATAGCAAATATAAGCTCTCAAGGGCATTGGTTTAGCCTCACCCAACTTCCTTAGGACTTTTGGATTTGCCTCATCCACTTTCAAAGGATTTTGACTTAGCCTCACTCTTCTTGAGACTTTTGGCTTTGTCTCACCCATTTCTAGGGACTTTTGGCTTATCCTCACCCATGCTAAAGGACTTTTGGGATCACCAAACTCATTCAAGCCATATTGCATGCATAAACCTCTTTTAAGAAACAAAATGGCACCATACATATAAGCAATGGCTAGAAACATATTTCATAGTTCAAACATTCATACACACACTCAAAGACAAGTAAACATCCAAACCATGCATGTGAAAAAGGTTAGAGAGCTACCTTGAGGCAAGATTCACACACTTTTCCTTTGATTATTCTTCCCCTCTCTTGGCCAAACATTTGCAACTAGGTGGAGCTTGATTCTTTTGGCCTAGACACATCAAATGGGACACAATTACATAATTGAAGCAAGCTCTAGCATCACACACACTCTATGTAAGGCTACTTTTTTATATGGCTTTATTATGGTTCCATACAAGACCTAATGAAGCAACTATTAGAATTCATGCTCTTGGCTCTATTTTCTCCTTCTATCTAGGTCTCTTGACTCCATTTAGACTCCTTTGAGTCATCATAATTTCATTCCCAAGAGCCTAGATACAAGTTACTTCTTTAAGTCTTAAAATGGAACATACTCCTTTAACTGACAACCCAAGGTTTCTAAATTTATTCTAAGGCTTCCTTTGATGTTCATCTATCATATATAGCCTCTTTCTAGCTTTAGAAAAATTTAAAACTCTCCCTAAGTGCTTCATCTTGCTTAGGCCGAGACTAGGAGCTTGCTTGGAGCACCCATGGATTTTGCAAGTTTTCTCTAGGGATTTGGCACATGTGAGGCTTCCTAGGTGTCTCAAGAACCGATACACACTCTTAGACAACAAAAATTACCACTATAAAGCTTTATATTTGCCAAGGTGCAACTAAATCCCTAGGTTTTATATCTTGAAATCTAATGTTTCTTTTTCAATTCCAATTGCATATTCTTGTTTCCCACACTTAAAAATCTAGGTTTCATGCTTGGTTTAGGTCAGAACTCACTCCCTCTTATATGTTCTATGCTTGGCCCAGAAACGCCCATGGAGGAACAAAGAGAAGGAAGCAAGAAAAGCCATAAAGTTTATCTTGTTTCTTAGCCTTTTCAAGAGTTGTTCCACTTACTACAAGCTTTTCCTTCAAATTCTAGCTTCCTCCCTCTAAACTTGTCCCAAAATAGTCTCAAATCAAACATTAAAACCACAGAAAGAAAGAGGAGAGGGAGGAAAACAAGTTTGTTAAAGGAAGAAGCATGAAATTCCATGATTTTCTTACCTTTTTTCTAAGCTTTTTCCCTCCTCCTTGGCTCCTTCTTGTGTGCCCCTTCTTACTAGTCTCTCCCTTAGTTTTAGGTAGAATTTAGGTCAATTAAAATGAGGGAAAAGGGAGGACATGGGGTATATATAGCAAAGGGTTCATTTAAAGCTTTTTCAAAATTTCAATTTTGTCCTCCTTTCTTGATTCTTTCCTTTAATGCTCATTTCAACTCCTTTTTTAGAACTGTCTTTTCCATCATAAAATTTATGCCCTCTAACTTATAAAATACTTTTGGTTTTACTCAAATTGGATTTAAAGCTTTTTCGAACAAACTAGTCAAAGTTCAGGCCAACTGATGTTCTAAAACGTAAATTGGAGAAGTTTGAACTAGTCTAAGGGTTCCTATAGTTTTTAAGACCTCTAAGAATCCAAAGAAACTCAATTTTTTCATTTAAAGACCCCTCCTTTGAGTTTTCTAAAAAGTACCCAAAATTACAAAAATACCACTACTTTTCATCTAATTTTATTCAACTACTTTGGCTTTAATTTATGAGCATCTTAAGCCTTAGATCCTCATTTTCTATTATTTAAAATTTTATCCAAATTTTATTTGGCATCAAATCTTTCTATTTAGGGGACTGTCTTTTATATCTGGCCCATTTCGAATGTTTTTAAGTAAATAAGGCATTACAATTTAGACTGTCAAAGGTAGAAGGACATTTTATGGCTCAAATGAACTAAATTTTTGTTCTAATTGGTACCAAATGAGCTATAAAATGTCATTTCATCTCTTGGGCATGTTTCAAATGACAAATACACCATGCATAGTTGGTTCAACATGTAACAATTGTCATACAACTTAAAATTACTTATCTACTTACAAGTATACACACATATATTCAAGAACTCAAAGTAACATATTCCATGATAACATGTATTACACATCACAAAAAATTTCTATGGCATAGTCCCATACTTGTGAATAGGTTTGCATTTTCATACCTCAAGATCAACATGTACACATTCATATATACAACAATATTGCTCAAATTACATTTCTTTGTCAAAGTTGCTCTATCTAGACTTTTTGTTCATTATTTTGCTTCCTCAAGAGCCACTTATCTATGGTTAGTAGAAATAAGAAAAAAATGAGATTCATAGAATCCCAATAGCTAATCCAACATTCAAACATACATATATGGCTCACTCAAGATCAAAGATGCAAGTATACATGTCATACAACCATGTATAAACCATATTCATGCATCAAAGATGTAACACCATAACTTCCTAACTTATCTCATGCTATTCTCATACTTCACATCATGTAACTTATGGAAGAGCAAAGAAAATAGCATAAAATAATGAATATTTTAGCATTGCATCACGTATAAATTTTTCATTCGGTGTCCCGTGAACCATATGAGCTCATGTATCATATTCTCATATTTAATTACATGGATGTAACTCATTTGCATCATCAAAAGTGGCCTACATCTCGTGGAATTCAAAGAGAAGCATAAAATGCATATACATATTTTCAGCTAGATTTTTCTCTTTTCTGTCACAAATTTTGGAAAATCATAACTAATTCTAGACAAATCAAAATCATGCATTCTTGGCCCTTCTGGGAAGCTACACATGTCTACTTTATGATAAAAATATGTCCAGACTATGAAACACCACAAAAAATGAGTTTGACATTCGAAAAGGTCCAGAGGTTAAGCTATCCACTGGTGCTGTCACAGAGTTCTGCAGCAAACTTTAAAAATGTCCAATTAATTTCAAAAAAATCCAATCCATACAAATGATACCAATCTAGAAATATGTGGATGTTAGCTAGAGGGAAAAAATAACTCCAGACTAGCTCAGGCATGTCTAGACCTCAAAACTCAATCAAACAGTAACTGAGGTTGATTGGAGTTCCTGATACTGGATAGATTCTTTGAAAATTCATATCTCTATCTTTAGACATCCAAATGAGGTGCTTCTAGTTGGCATAGGTTAACGGGAATGTTTAGTTTCTTTGTATAAAAATTTCATGGCAATTGGACATCAGTTGGGCCCTGTGTGATAGATTTCATTTTCAGACCTATATGAACAGTGTCATGACCAAAACCAGAATTTTTGCCAACTTTAAAAATTCATCAAATATTCTCTAGACCTCTAAAAATTCTATTCTTTACCTTCCCAAAAATCTCTTAACAAGCTTTAATTTTATGCTAAATCTCAGATCAAGAAGAGATCATTTGGACAAAAAGTGATATAGGGTTCCGTTATGGTCAATTTTGGCTCAATATAGGATACCAAAATGTCCAAATGGCTTTCCTTGGAGTTTAGCACCTCTTGGGCAAGTCTAAAAGTATAAATAGGACTTGTGTGAGCTACCCAAATGGTTCCAACCCTCATGCATCTCATTTTGGTCATCTCACCCACACTTATACACAATTCTATAACATCATTCAAGAAACTACAATGCCATAACATGCTCATATTGCATTCTAGTGATCACATAATACATTCTCCCATTTATACATGACATATTATCATAATTACATATGTTCATAACATCATAATATATATACATCCATTGGTTACATAATTTACTAATTGTATGGTCTTAAAGTAGCAAAATTCAAGCACTTTAATGTCATCTTCTCATCTTCAAGGTGGTTGGCTTCCATTACCTTGCTCTCTTGATCCATCTAGCATGTTAGAATATTGGAAAGGAGGGAATAAGATTCAAAGAATCCTAATAGCTCATCTCTCATTCAATCATTCATAATGGATGCAAACAAGTCTCATAAATGTATATATAGTCATGTTAACATATGCAAACATTCAAGAGGCATTCTCATCATTTGAGAAAGTCATACATGTCATACAAAGGCTTGCCAAGCAAGTGGATTGGCCTCACCTAATTTCTTGTGGATGTTGGACTTGCCTCACCCATTCTTTAAGAGATTCTTGGACTTAACCATGCTCTTGGGAGTCCATCTCACTTTTGGGAGACTCTTTATTTTGTCTTAAACAATCTTAAAGGCTCTTGACTCATCCTCACCATGGCTAAAGGTTCTTGGCCTCACCACACTTAAGCAAACCTAAGCACACATCATAAACATCATATGAAAGCATATTGTAACATCATAGTACCATGGAATCAAAGTCATGCTAGAACACTTTTCATAGCCTAAAAGTATACATACACACATTCAAAGACAAATAAAGCAAATAATCATGCATGAGAGAAGGAGGAGTGAGCTACCTTAGATATAATTACACTTTTTCTCTTGAATCCAAGCTTCCTCTTTCGGCCACACACATATAAAAGTGTGGGGATGATTTCTCTTGGCCTAAACACAATTTATGAAAGTCAATTAGGTTCATGGAATTAATTCTAAGGCCATACAACTTACTTAGACACTAGGTTGATCTATAAACCTCATTATGGTTCTATAATTGCACCTAATGAAGCAACACCCCTCAAATAAATTCTAATCTCCATTCTTTTCTTTTAAATATGTTTCTTGACTCCTTTTAAGCCTCTTGGAGTCATCACACAATCAAAACCAAGAGCCTAACTACATGTTGCTTTTTTAGGTCATTTTATGGAACATAAGGCACCATCTCACTTTCTATGCTTTCTAAATTTTTTCCAAGGCTTCCTCTCATATTTATTCATCATATATGACTCAAAAATGGGCTTAGAAAAATTTAAAACTCTCTCTAGCTACTCAAACCCCTTTGGGCCAAGGCTATGGAGGAATTAAGGTTTCATGGACTTTGCTTTGTTTTCTTGATAGAGGAAGCACATGGGGAGACTTCTAGGGATCTTAGGAGCTCATTTAAACTCTCATTTAGACATAGGAATCAAGGGATCAAATCAGATTTTGTAAGGAACATATGAAACCCTAGACTTTGCATCTTGAATTTTCATGGTTTTGTGTTAATTCTCTTTGCATATTCTTAATCTTCACACCCTTTTTTCTTAGAATCACCCTTGGTTCTCCTAAAAATCAAATCCTCTTAGGTCTTCTCAAGTGGGGCAAAATGGTGGAGAAGGGGAAGAAAGGATATCAACCATGGAAGAAGAAATTACCTTGTTTTCTTGCTTTTTCTCACTTGAATCTTGCTTTCTCTAGGCTTCTCTCTTCAAATCCAAATTTTCCCCTAAGTTTCTCCCTTAAAACAGATTTGTAAACTTCATTTTAATCAAAGGAAACAAAGGAGAATGGAGGAGAGGAGGTTTAAATGGAAGAAAGCATGAAAAACTACTAAGAAACCATACCTTTTTGCCTTGATTTTTCTTCTCCTTCTTCTTCCCTTGGTGTGCCACTCTCCTAGGGTTTTTCCTCTAGTGTAGGGCAGAACAATATGAGACTAAATGAATGGGAGATTGGGGCACCTCATATATATAGGTGGAAGAGAATGGCTTTTTAAAAATTTCTATTTTGCCCTTCGTTCTTGGCAATTTTGTTTCTCATTTGTTTTAGCTCCTTTTTTAGAACTGTCTTTTCCATTACAAAATTTAGATTTCTAATTTATTATAATGCCTTTGGAATCACTCAAATTGGAGCTAAAACCTTCCTGAATGAATCTATTAAAGTTTGGGCACACCGACATTGGAAAACGTTCACCGGAGGAGATTTAACTGTCTTGTGACTTCTTATGGTTTTCAGGGCCTTTGAGAACCCTGGAGAACTCAAAACTCTCATTTAAAAATTCCTCCTATGTGAATTCCAAAATTTGCTCAAAATTACGAAAATGCCATTACGTTTTGTAAGATTTCAGTCAAAATTTGTTTCTTTATTCTAGCTCTGTTTTTCCTTCCATCTGAGGCTAGGATTCTCATTTTTAAGAGTCCAGAATATTTTCCAAATTTTTTGGGACCCTAACTACATCATTTCGGGGGACTTCCTTTTGTATTCGATAAGTTTTGTTTATTTACGGAGAAACCGTACTTTATATTTCTCACGTTTTCTCTCGTTTTAAAAAAACCAAATATTACAAAAGATCCCATGGCTCTATCAAGAGCAATATCATGTTGTAAGAACTTTTGGTCTAGTTTCACCCAACAATTTAGGACTTTTGGTTTAGCTTCACCTTCTTTTGGGAATTTTGACTTAGCCTCATCCATTTTCAAGGAACTTTTGGCTTCACCTCACTTATTACTAAAGGTCTTTTGGCATAACCTCACCCATCAAGAGTCAAACTAATTCCAAATGCAATTAAATGCCATGTAATTGCATATGATTATCAAGCAATCAATAATATACATAATTTGAAACCATTACATATAAGTAATCTATGACACTCAAGTAAACCAATCATATATACATAAAAATGGATGAAAAGCTACCATGATACAAGGATTCCAATTGATTTCCTTTAGTATCTTTCTCTTTTTCCATAGCTTTACACCCACACTTGATTATAAATTCACTTGTTTGGCTTAGACACATCCAATGAAACACAAAATCATCAATGAAACCATGCTTAGATTCATATTAGCCTTATACATAACTATGAGAGTTTGAGATACACATATGGCTTATTTAGAAGCCTTATGAAGCAACTTTCATAATTCAATTTCTTGACTCCAAAATCTCACTTGATGTAAGTCATATGACTATATTAGAATTTATTAAAGCCATCATATGCTTGTTTCAAAAAGCCTAGCACCAAATTGCTTCTTTAGGTATAATTGAACCTTAAATTTTCACCTTTCAAAATAAGCCTTCTAAATTCATTCCAAGGGTTCCTTTAGCGTCTATAAGTCATATCTAAACCACTTATAATCTTAGAATCATTGAAACAACTTCCTAGGTATCACTTCCCCCTTATGGCCAAACTTATGTCTTTATAAGAGCCTAATTAAGTTTTGTCATTTCTCTTAGGAATTTGGCCCATATGGAGTATCCTTCTTTTCTAGTATAAGTGTGATCTTAGATGGGTTGAAATGTCTTCCTAAGGTTCCAACATGTTCAAGGTGTAGACAAAACCATAATTACTCTATCTTGTAATTTACAGCTTGTCAATTGATTCTTTTGATTTCATCTTAATCTTCATACTTCTAAACCCCTTTTCCTATTAAGTTTCAGCCAAAAACCAATTCTCTATGGTCTCCTTGTAACATCCCTAAAAATTAGGATTATCTAATTATGTAGTATTTTATAAAATAAATTTATTAAGTTTTAATAAGATGAATTTGAATGAAATAACTTCATATATGAAAAGTACAAGATGAATAGGGCCTATAGGATTTTTTTTAGATTCTAGGAGGGTTTAGGGGCAAAATTGTCATTTGTCACCCAAAAAAAGTTGGCTAATTTTTTTAGAAAAGTAAACAACTAAGAATTGGTATATATATATATATCATAAGTTAGGGACTAATATGCAAGAAATTATAAAATTCATTACATAAAATTGCAAAATTGCGAGGACTAGAAATGGCCTAGAATGATTAAAGGCTTATATGAAAAGAAACTAAGCCACGAAGTTCAAGTTAACTACTTTAGGAGTTTTAGCACAGAAAGATCTACCAGATGGTGTGATGAAATCTAGAAATGTGAGGTTAAAATAGAGATATAAGTGAAAAACAAACAGAGGTGCTTGTCTATTAACTTTCTACCAATGGTAAAATGGTCATTTGGACCTTAAAATAATAGAATGTTTAAGAAAATAAATAACAATATATATAATTAAAGAGCTTAAGTGGGACCCACAAAGACAAAATAATATTAAAATATAATAGAGAACTTAAAGAACACAAGTTGAATAAAATATTACAAAGAACCGATAAAAGGATACACCAGTGAAACGATGACATTTTCATAGAATCAGGCTGAGAAGGTGATGATGTGGTGCCATGTGTAGGGAAAATGATGATGTGGTGCCATGTGTAAGAGAATCTTCTGGAGACTACACGTGTTATAGAGTGATGACACCAACTTATGTAAGCAAATCTTAATAAAAGATTGTAATCTTGTGTTTTACAAAAAAGTTACTGTTGATGTCATCACTTGCATCAATTCTAATAAATGCCAAGTAACCAATTTAGTTACTTTAACCAAACGGGATAGTAACTATAGTTAGATTATAATTAAAAAGATAATCCAACGATAGATATACACCCATAATGAATGATACGATCTTAATTGTTAAAACAATCCAATGGTTTAAAATCTTCCTTACATTTAAAGATTAAATCACAACCCTCTATGTAATCCAAAGGCTCACATCTAATCACCAATTTTAAGAATAAATCTTAGCCATCCATTTGATATAAAGGCTTAGATCTTCTATCTTTAAATTATATTAAATCTTAACCATCCATTTAGAAATAAAACTTACATGAAACACACACACATTCTCACCATCTTTATACACAAACACATACTCACCTATTCGCCCATAACAAGAGAAGAAATAGGAAGGAGAGCCATGGCCAAGAAGGGAGAAAAAGGAAGGAGGAAGAAGAAGGAAAAGATTATTAGGGGAAAACAACACTGTAAATTTAAGGTAACATAGATAAATTCTCTTATTAGTTTTTCTTCTATTTTTTTCCATGACTTTTCTCTTTCTCTCTCCCTTGAGTTTTGGCCATGGCAAGAAGAAAATGGAAACTCTTGTTGTCTTTTGAATTAATGGCAAAGAAAGATGGAGAATTCACATAAATAGCTTATGGATTCATATAGTTCAAGAAAATTCCTATGTTTGAAGGCTTGACTATAAATTATGGAACTTTGATTTTCAATAAGCCATGGGAGAAATTGAAGAGAAAATAAATGAGACAATAATGGAAGAAAACTAAAGGAGAATTTAATATAATATTGATTTTCATGAAGATTATGGCAAGTTACCCTTTGAATTTTATCTTAATGGAAGTGTAAAAAAATCTATGGAATTCCTAGAAATTGTTTTAGGGGTTTTTATCTATTATTGGCTTGTTAATGAGAGAAAATGGAAGAAAATAACACTTATACACACACCTAGGTTTGGCCAAGCCCACTAGGAGTACCTAAGAAGAATTTTTTCAATAACTAACTAAATTAAGTTAATTTACACTAAAAATAAGGCCTATGATGATATTTTGGTGAATTATAGATAACTATATAAAAAGTCAACTTTTTAGGAGAAAGTATTGACCATGAACATCTTAAATTTTTAATGGAAGTATTTGATGTATTTTGAATGATTTGTATGGTTTAGTATATTCTACATGTTGTCTAGATTATGCTAATATTTATTTTGAAATTTTTGGAGCTTATTTGTGCAAGTTAGAATGTTAAGAAGTATTATGTTGATTATTAAATAAACGGTAGAATTTTGCTCTAATAATATACTGCCTAATTTTATGTTTGAATAGCTACAGGTTATTTGGTAAAAAGACTAACTGGAGTAAATCTTGACAAAATTGCCTTAGTCAAGAAATAAGCCCTGTATATGCTAAAGTAGGCATTGGATAACTACTGTTGTACTGAATGTCAAATTTTAATTAAAAAAGATACTTAAAATATATAAAATAATTAATTTGAAATGGTGAGATTCATTCAGATATTTTGAACCTATTTGGAATTATTAGGCTTTATTGAGCCTCATGTATACCTGAACGAGTCTTTTATGGCTCTATTGGATCTTACTCTATACCTTGACTTTGGGCCCTAAATTATGGATTATTTTGGACACCGGATGGGTCCTAAGATAAATCTGGATTTAGAAAAGTGAAAAGATAATTTCAACTATTTAAATATAATTTTTTTAAACTCCAATACGCTGTTATGCTATCAAGATTATTTGATTATACATAGAGTTGTGCAAAGTAGTTCTTTCTAAAATATACCTATTATGTCTTAATCAAATAATGGCTTGGATAACATATTATTGTGATATTCTAATATGACTTTCCTTGGGTATGCATTGTGGGATGCCTCAATAAAAGAAGCAAGGGTAAGCCTACTAAGTCAATACCTATGCAACATGATCTGGATATTGAGCCTGGTAGTCACCAAGGCCTAATGGTCAAGCTAAATAATATTTGTTGTTTTGTTTCATTTTTTGTATTCTATGTATGTTAATTTGTCGTGGTATATAAATTCTGAACCTGCTAATATCTTATTCATTATTTGTATTGAGATCATGCTTTATTAATATATGAGTAATCCTAAAATTTATATGATATTCTCCGTTTATGTATTCATATGAAAATCTATGTTATCTTTCCTTTTCATTATTTGTGTTTATATTGAATATTACATGAATAATATATTATTCTTTGGTTACATTATTCTGTAAATAAATTATTCTCTATAGAATGTTCCATATATATTATTCGCTATCTATTAATTTATACTTGACATTTCTTCATGAATATTATATTGCATTAATTCTATCTATGTTATAGAGAAAATTATTTCTCACTTTGTTGTAGTTTATATTTTTCTTAGATGCCACTTTACAAAGCAAAGTTAGAATTACAAGCAAAGTGGATATAGTTCCCTCTACAAGGATTGGTATACGTGATACATAATATCCTCCATATCATATCCTATGATGATGTTGTGTGAGCTATCCCAGTAATTTTTGTAACACTAGGAGAGTTAGAGACTTACTCATTTTCCTTGAATGGATCCACTCCCCTATTTCCATAAAAATATGAAGCTGCAAACTGTTGTTTGTTCTTTTTGTTAATAAGGAACCTAACTAACTTAGTTTTCTTATTATCTGGGTTTCTCTTTTTGCATAGTTTAAGTTAAACCCTAGTAGTATTTACATGGTCTATACTTATATTAGCCTCATTCCCCTATACTTATATTGCTCTTTGGCTTATTGTCACAAATTTTTAATATGAACTTTGAAAACTCATAACTAATTCTAGAATAATCAAAATCATGCATATGATAGCTTTTTGGAAAGCTCTGATGTTATATAATGAATAAAAATAGTTCTACACCAAGACAATAGCATTTAACTTATGAAAAATAATGGAATAGTAACTTAGGTCATGCTCTTGGATAGCATCCAGACTTGGAACTTCAAAAATTTATTTCTCCCTCTACAGAGCTCCAAATGAGGTGCTCTTAGTGGTTATGGAAAGCTTATAATATCTAGTTTATATTTGTAAAATTTCATAAGCAATGGACTTCATTTGACCCATGAATGACACAGGGAAGAAAAATGACCATATGAACAGTAATTATACCAATTTTGTATAATTTGGCCAACTTTGAAAAATTATAATAAATTATCTAGAGCTCCAAATTAGGTACTCTTTTGCTTTATAAAAATCTCTAGATGAGACCTACTTGGTGGCCAAATTTCATGCAAAAACTCATCCATTTGGTCAGACTTTGGTTCAGCTTAAGAATTGGTCAAAATTGAAATCCATAATGCTTTCAACATGCATCAAATGACCTTCCTATAATTCCATAGCTACTTAGGCACATCCTATCATACCATATTATTCCTAGTGTCAATTTAATTCATCCAAGTGGGATTATGCAAACTATCAAAGGAATTTGAAGAAAAATGCATTAAAACAATGAATTTAATGGCATTACGTCGAGGTTTAAAATTCATCTCGCGTCTCAGGGACCCTGTGAATTTATCAACCACATTCTATATTTATTTTCCATCTATGCAAATCATAAATGTCTTGAACCATCACACAATTTATGGGTCTAGGAGCAAAACCCTGAAATTACTCATTCACCTCGAATTCCATGGTGGTAGATTGTTGGTGTAACTTTGAAAAATCATAACTAAAACTAGAAAAATCCAAATCAAGCAAACCATAGCTTTCTAGAAAGTTCTATATGTTAAATTTATGTAAAAAAATAATTCCCAAGGCAAGAAAATCTCATCTGGATTATGTTTGCAATAGAAAAGGCACAAAGGTCAAACTTCCCAAAATTACTAATATAGCTTACTGATATAAACTTTGAAAATGCACAAGTAATTTCACAAAACTCCAATTCATGCCAAATATACCAATTTGGAAAGGTGTGGATGTTAGGTAGAGGGTAAAAATAGTTTCAGACCAATCCAAGAGCATTCAGACCCCGAAAATTGATGGAAAAGTGATGGAGGTTTGACTGTATGCCTAGAACAGAATAGAAACTTCAAAAATTCATATCTCCCTTTCTAGACATCTAAATAAGATGTTTCCAATTGACACAGGTCACTAGGAAGGTCTAGTTTCTCTCATGAAATTTCACAGGAATTGGACATCGTTTGACCCATGAATGACAAAGATCCATTTTCGGACCATATGAATAGTACCAGGGCCAAAATCAGAAAAATTGCCGACTTTAAAAATTTGCCAAAAATTCGGTAGACCTCCAAATACTATCAACTTTATCTTCCCAAAAAGCTCTTAATGAGATTTAGATGCATGCCAATTTTAGACCAAGAAGAGCTCATTTGGATAGTTTGTGTCATAGCTCACCAAAGTGGTTAATTTTACACGTTATAAGGTATCAACTTAGTCCATATGGCTCTCCATGGTGTTTAACACCTCTTGGGCAAATGTGACAGCATGAATACAACTTATATGAACTACCCAAATGGTCTCAAACCTCATGCATCTCATTTTGGTCATTCCACATCCAAGAATACACTAATACATACATGTCATCAAGTGTCAAGTTCTCTCATTTGTATTGATTTTGTGCCACACATGGTCCATACATTATTTATACATAATATTATATTTGTTCAATAATTTACAACTCAAAAATAATATGTACAAGTTCACTTTGGTATTTAAATACAAAGGAAGCTACATAATGGTTAAAGTTTGATCTTTTAAGATCCTTGGCTTGCATTCCTTGATTCATGAGTGCCACCTAGACATATTAAGATGAAGGAGGGAAGGGGAGTGAGATTCATGGAATCTCAATAGCTCACATACCTATTCACACACATACATTCATAGCATACATGCATCAAAGGCACAAGCATGGAAGGTAACCCAACCATAAAGCATACAAGATCACATTTCCATGCTACCATTTCATATCAATTCAAGAATGAGTTCTAGGGACTTTTGGTCTTGCCTCACCTTATTTTTAGGACTATTAGATATACCTCACTCTTGGCCTAGGGACTTTTGACTTAGCCTCACCCATTCAAAAGACTTTTAGCCTTGTCTCACGCATGCCATGAGACTTGTGGCATCTCCTCACCTATATTAAGGGACTTTTGGCATTATGTAATACCATATATTTCTAACTTGCTACCTATCATTTCTACGTCTCACATCATGAATTGCATAGAGGGAATGGAAGAATGGCATTAAAATAATGCCTTATTTAGTGTTATGTCACATATAAAAATTTTATTCGGTGTCACGCAGACCATATGAGCTCATACATCACATTCTCATATTTAATTACATGGGAAGTTACACATCACCTCACCCTTATGAGTTATTTTTCACAACCAATCACATTCAAGATAATACATTGGTACAAACGCAACCTCAAAGCATCGAGTGGCATGTTCTCAAGTCACAAAATCATACACATGCACATAATAACATATATACAACCAAGAATGCAAAGAGAATGAGGTGGAGAGCTACCTTAGTGTTTATGCAAGCTTATATTGATCTTTCTCCTTCCCTTTTTCGGTTCCACAAGTACACCTAGGTGGGTTGGGATTTTCTTGGCCTAAACATCATAAAGAGCACACAATTACACCCTTGAAGCAAGTCAAGACACTACACTTATTCTTAAAAACATAAATGGTTCCATAGTTCACATAATGGTTTCATAAATGACCTATTGAAACAACCCTTATAATTCAAGTTCTAGACTTCATTCTCTTTTCATTTCTAGGCCTCTTGACCTCATTCAAGGCTCTTGGAGCCAACATCTACTCACTTATAAAAGCCAAGACATATGTTGCTTTATAAGGCTCCATTATGGAAGCCATTGTCCCATCTTCTAATCGAAGGCTTTTAAATTTTTCCCAAGAGTTCCTCCAACCTTCTACCATCATATGAAGTCCCAACCAAGGCTAGAATAAATCAAATCACTCCCTAACCTATTTATCTAGTCTTGGCTGAGGCATGGAGGAGGAAGAAGGATCATGGAGCTTTTGATTTTTCCTTGAGGGGAGAGCTATTTGGGAAGCTTCCTAGAGGTCTTAGGAGCTTAATTAAACACTTACATAGCCTAGGAAATTCATGTATCAAAACAGATTTTACAAACCCTTCAAGAATCTTACACTTTGCTAACTTGAATTCCATTAGTTTTTCTTGCAAATTCTTGGCATATTCTACTTCCCTATTGTCTAAAACCTAAGTTTCTCTCTTATTTTTGGACAGAAAATCTTCCCCTCATATGGTTCTAGTATGGGCCAAAAATCACACAAAGAAGGAGCAAGAAGAAGAAGTAACAAAGTAGGAAACTACCATGGATTCAAGCTTGCTTTCAAGAGCCTTTCTCCTTGGTTTACTTCTCCTAAAAAATTTCAAACCATCCCCCCTTTTTCTGGACTCAAAATAGAACCAAAAAACTTAATAAAACCATGGAAAGAAAGCTTGGAGGAAGAAGAATAAAATTGGAAGAGGAAAAAGCATGAAATTCCTTGAATTTGCCAACCTTTTTCTTGGTTTTCTTCCTCCAAATTTTCCTCCTATTGTGCTCCCTAGGAGCAGCTCTCTTTTTTTGCTTTTGGGAAGAGGAATGTTGGCCTAAATGAGAAGGGAGAAGTGACATGAAAGATGTAGAGGGCTCAAGAAGCCACTTTTCTAAAAAATTTCAATTTTGCCCTTTCATTGTGGCATTTTCTTTTTAGCTTCGTTTTAGCTCCTTTTTGAGAACCATCTTTTCCATCATAAAATTTAGGTTCCCAATTTAATAAAATGTCTTTGGAATCACTCAGTTTGGAGCTAAAACCTTCCTGAACTAATCCTTCAAAGTTTGGGTTCACCATTATTGGAAAATGTACACCAAAGGGGCTTTAACTGTCCCGAGGCTTCCCATGGGTTTTAAGGCCTCTAAGAACCCTGGGTAACTCAAATTTTTCATTTAAAAAGTCCTCTTGTGAGTTTTTCCAAAAATTATATGTATTTACAAAAATGTCACTATGTTTCGTCAATTTCATAACAATTTTACTTCACTATCCTAGCTCTATTTTTCTTTCTATCTGAGCCTAGGATTTTTTTTTAAGAGCCTAGGACACTACCTAAATTTTTTGGGACATTATCTAGCTCATTTTATGGGACTTGCTTTTATACGGCTCATTTCATCATTTTACAAAATTTACCATTCATTACACATCCAAAAGCATAATTACAGCCTAGGGAAGCGTGCCAAATGGTTTAAATTATCATGGAGCTCAATCTCATCATACCACATGCATTCATACACATGAACATAATAGTGCTAGGATGTCAATCTCCAACATTAGCATTCATTTAGCTTCAAGATTCATATATATATATATATATCATAATTATATACATTTAAACTTGTTCAAGTGGTTACATCTTATATACATTATGCATGTCTTTACAAACTTTGACATCAAATTACATTCAAAGCTATGTTATTGTCAAAGTATAGTTAATTATACTCCTTGGCTCTTATTTTTGCTTCCTTAAGCTTCACCTAGACATGGTTAGATATAAAATGGGGAAAAGTGAGATTCAAAAAATCCCAATAACTCTTTACCCTTTCAAACATACATAAAGGATGCACTTTTATGTCAAAGAATGCGTGCATGTCATAAATATTGCTCATGAACATACATAAATCATTTTCTTTGTCATGAGAATTTATACATATCACACATAAGCTCTCAAGGGCATTAGTCTAGCCTCATCCAATTTCTATAGGACTTTTGGACTTGCCTCACCCACTTTCAAGAGACTTTTGACTTAGCCTTATTCTTCTTGAGACTTTTGGCTTTGTCTCACCCATTCTTAAGGACTTTTGGCTCATCCTCACCCATGCTAAGGGACTTTTGGCATAACCATACCCATTCAGGTAACTTTGCATTCATAAACTCATTTCAAGAAACATAATGGTAACAATACATGTAAACAATAGCTAGAAGAATTTCTTATAATTCAAACATATACACAAGCACTCAAAGACAAACAAACATCCACCTAATGCATGAGACAAGTTAGAGAGCCACCTTAAAGCAAAATCACAAGCTTTTCTCTTTAATTCTTTTTTCCCTTTTTGGCCAAGCACATGCAACTAGGTGACATTTGATTCTCTTGGCCTAGACACATCAAATGAGACATAATCCAATCATTGGAACAAGTTCTAGTCTTATACAAACTCTATGAAAGCTCACTTTCTCATATGACTGGTAAATAAATTTATGTTCACTTGTAGTTGTCGAACTGGCCAAGATTAGTAATTTTTGTTAATTTATAGTATAATGCCTATCAAGTTGTCTCCCACAGAGTTTTTAATCAAATCAATTAGTTTAGGAATGACAAAACTAAAATTATGATGATTAGGGGGTTCGAACATGAAGTCTCACTAATTAAACCGAACAGTGAATCAATGAATAAAAATAAAACAAAACGAAATTCAATCAGAATGGTGTGTAACCAATCTAGAATTCTTTCCCTAACAATTCCTTATCCTTGTTGCCCAAAAATACCTCTGGTTTGATTTTTAATCCTTTTATTATTTCAAGTAATGTTCCTAAACTACCATTCAGAATTTCAATTAGTTCATATTGCTAATCAGAACGCAACCGCACTTTTGTTAACAATATGAAGCTAAAATATTTCACACTTGGCCAAAGACACACGCAGAATCCTAATGTGGTTCAAAATGAATTTAATTGATTAATCAACCAATTAAATCAAATTACATTTTCAGATAGATCAAACGAATCAAAATTTATGTAACAAAAATCATCTAGCCAAAATGATAAAAATTACATAAAAACAAAGAGAATAAAAAAGAAATACATTCTAAAATCAAAATTTAAATCAGAGTTTTATACAAACATGGACTCAAGTTCCTTATCAGGTTCAAACTCTGAATTGATCACCAAGAAAATTAGAAAGCCATGGAAGAAGATGAAAACAAGAATAAGAAGGAGATAAGATAGAATGTGCTCTATGGTGACATCTTCTCCTCCTTAAATAGGCAAAGTTGCCTTCTCCCATAAGAAATCTAATACTAATCTTGAGGCTAATCTCAAATTAATATCCAAATCTTTTAAGGAATCTTCTATCCTGCAAAATACAATTAAAAAATAATTAGGCCTCTATTGGATAAATATAATAAAAATGCAATTAAAATCCATTAATCTAAATTAAGCCCACTTAATATAAAATAAGCCCAAAATCATCAAATTACCCTTAATAATTTATCATTAAAACTAAATATGAGGAATATAAAATATAATAATATTAAAATATCAAATTCCCCACACTTAGACTTTTGCACTCCTAGGCAAAATAAAAAAAATAAAAAAGGAAAACAAAACTAAAATACAAAACTGTCAAGCTAAACACAATTCAAGTTTTTTAGATATTCAATAGTCAAAGTCAATCTTTTTTGCTAATCGAGGAAAAACAGGTGGCATGACAATTCCAATTAATAAAAAAAATGAATCAAAGTGGTAGTTCCTCACTGGTTATATGTTTACTCTCAATTCTCTTAAGTGTTTAGGTTAAGCATTTCTTGCAAATTCAATCTTTCAAAATAACAGTACTATAGGCTTATATATCTTCTCAATCTCCACTAACTAAATCACAAGCAATACATAAATTAAAAGGACTTTTATTTAAGGTTGTAATAGGGCTAAGGTACGAAACAAATGGTAAACTAAAGAACTAAGGATGCAACAAGAGACACAAAGCAGACACTTAAAATCATTAAGAGCAATAAAAAAATAAGATGGAATAAATGTGCATCTTAAGGTTTTATTTACTGTAAACCAATACATGCTTAACGAAAAGCTCAATAAAAATCAAAGTGATTTTCTTTCCTAATTTTTTTTTACCACTTCTTTTTTTTGTCTTCTTTCATAAATATTTTTCTTTCTTTTTCTCTTCTCTTTTTTTTTGGACATCTTTAAAGTAAACAAGTTAATTGGCTTAAAATTGACGTAAACTGCACATCCATCCCACCCTATGAAGATATAATGCTCTTAATAATCAAAATTATCCTAAACAAGGTGAGAAATTTTTTTTCTTGGCTAAAGGGTTAAAAAGAAAACATAAAAAAGCTTAAAAAGAGAACAAAAAAAAAGATAAAATATAGGTGGGATGGCTATTTGGCTCTATTTGCAATAAAAGAAAAGAAGAAAGAATGCCTTAATCATCTTTATGAATGCTTGTGCAAATGTAGTTTCAATTAAGAATCAAAACAAGTTCTAGAGTGAAAATCATGATAGGTGAATGCTCTCACAAGAAAGAAACAATATAAGGCCCAAAATCCTCATTGGTTTAAAACTACCACATGAATCCATTGAAATCAAATTTATTGCCAATTTACTTAAACTCCAAAAAACAAGATTGATTCTTAATTATGTTAAAATACTTCCAAACTTAAATTGCTTCAACTTTTTTTTTTAGAAAAACCAAAAAAAAATTGCAAGAAAAACAAGAAAGAAAAAAAAATTCTGAAAAACAAAACTAAAAAGAAAGCAAAATGAGTGATTTCTCCCTCCCCCCCCCCCCCAGCACTTAATTTTTACATTGTCCTCAGTGTAACAGCAATCTAATTCATCAATTAAAGAGAAGACAAGAATGGAAAAGACGTGGGAAAGAAATAAGCGTTGTAAAGGTATAGCTCCTTCACTATTTGCTCTTGAAATCCCTTATAAAAATGCTTAAGCCTTGGCCCATTTACCGTGAAGTGCTTGTTGGTTGATTCATTCATAATCTCAATTGCACCATAAGGAAAAACATGAGTAATAATAAATGGACTAATCCATCTAGAATGTAACTTACTAGGCATTAGCTTTAGGCGAGAATTGTAGAGGAGGACTCTTTTACCAACATGAAGCTCTTTTCTTTCAATCATCTTATCTAACTAAATTTCTTCAAGCTCTTAAAGTTGCAATTTTCTTTGAGAACTAGCTTGAGATATATCCATATTACACTTTTTGTTGTCCAATAGGCTTTATACTAAACCTTAACTGGTAAGTGACATGTTTTACCAAAAATCAACCTATAAGGTGACATGCCTATAAGAGTTTTGAAGGCAGTACGGTAAGCCCATAGTACATCCTCCAATCTTTTACTCCAATCCTTTCTATTAGGTTGCACTGTTTTCTCCAAAATTTGTTTTATCTCTTTATTTGAAACCTCCGCTTGACCATTCATTTGTGGATGGTAGGGGGTGGCTACTTTTGGAGCACACCATACTTGTGAAGGAGGGCTTGTATGTTTCTACTACAAAAGTGGGAGCCTTGATCACTAATGATTACTCTAGGTATACTGAACCTGCAAAAAATGTAAAATCTAACAAAGTCTACAACCATAGAAGAGTCATTAGTCCTAGTGGTTTTTGCTTCTACCCACTTCAAAAGTTAATCAATAGCTAAGAGAATATATGTGAAACCAAAAGAAACAAGAAATAGTCCCATGAAGTCAATACCCTAAACACTAAATATCTCACAGAACAATGATGGTTGTTGAGACATCTCATTCCTATGAGAAATATTGCCTATCTGTTGGCATCATGTACAATTCTTATAGAAAGCATATGCATCCTTAAACAAGATAGGCCAGAATAGTCTAGAATCTAGAACCTTCTTAGCAGTACACTGAGGAACAAAATGGCCACCACATGCAAGTGTATGACAAAAATGCAAAATAAATATAAATTCATAGTCAAGAACACATTTCCTAATAATCTGGTTACTACACATGCGTCACAAGTAAGGGTCATGCCAAACATAATATTTTGCCTTACTCTTAAGTTTATTAATTTGGTGCTTTTTAAAACAAGCAGGCAATTCAGAAGCAACTAAGAAATTCATCATATCTGCATACCAGGGATCTTTACCATGTAATAAGTACAACTGCTCATCTGGAAAATTATCCCTGATAGCAGATAAATCTAAAGAGTGAGGTATTTTACTTAAATGATCAGCCACAAGATTTTTTGCTCCATTCTTATCTCTGATTTCTATGTTAAATTCTTGTTGGAGCAGCATCCACCTAATGAGTCTCGATTTTGCATTAAGCTTCTTGGGTAGGAACTTTAAAGCTACATGATTAGAATAAACAATAACTTTATAACCAAGCAAATAAGAATGAAACTTATCTAAAGCAAAAACAACAGTTAAAATCTCCTTTTCAGTAGTTGTATAATTAGCATGAGCCTTATCTAAGATGCAAGATGCAGAAGAGATCACATGAGACTTATTGTCTATCCTTTAGAAAAGAATTGCACCAACAGCAAAGTTGGATGCATTACACATCAATTCAAATGGAAATTCCTAATTAGGATGTTGGACAATAGGTGGGGCCAAATGCTAATTTACATAACTCATCAAAATTAAAATCTACATCATTTTGAAGAAGTCTAGACAATCGTAGAGAAATCTTGCTAAAGTCCTTGATGAATCTCCTATAAAAACCTGTATGGCTAAGAAAAGAACTTACTTCCCACACATAGGTGGGGTAAGGTAAAGAAGCAATCACATCTACTTTAGCTCTATCAACTTTAATGCCATTTTTAGAAACTACATGGCCTAAAACAATTCCTTGCTCTACCATAAAATGACATTTTTCAAAATTTAAGATTAGATTTTTCTCAATGCATCTTTCTAAAACCATTCTTAAACTCATCAAATAGTCATCAAAGTAGATACCATAAACAGTAAAGTCATCCATAAAAACTTCCATTTAATGTTCAAGGAAATCAGAAAAGATGCTCATCATACACCGCTAGAATGTACCTGAAGTGTTACAAAGTCTAAATGGCATCCTCTTATATACAAAGGTACCAAATGGGTAGGTAAATATAGTCTTTTCCTGGTCCTCTGGCATAATGTGAATTTGAAAGTAACCAGAAAAGCCATTTAAGAAATAGTAATAAAATTTGCTTGCCAATCTTTTTAACATTTGATCTATGAAAGGAATAGGGAAATGGTCCTTTCTAGTAGCCTAATTCAACTTTCTATAATCAATGCAATCTCTCCAACTATTCAGAACTCTCATAAGGATAAGCTCATTCTTCTCATTGGGCACCACAGTGATATTGGTCTTCTTGGAGACTACCTACACTAGACTCACCCATTTGCTAACAGATCTGAGGTAAATAATACCAACTGAAAGTAATTTACTTACCTCTTTCTTCACGACATCTAGGATTGTGTGATTGAGTCTTCTCTGTGATTGCCTCATTGGTTTGGCTTCTTCCTCTAATAAAATTCTGTGTATACATGTGGAAGGGCTAATCCCTAGAATATCTACTAATGTCCAACCTATTGCTTTTTTCTTTTCCCTTAATAATTCTAACAACCTTATTTCATGATCAAGTGGAAGGTTATTTTCTATTATTACTAGTAATTTACTTTCTTCTTCCAAGAAAGCATATTTGAGATTGTCAAGCAAAGGTTTGAGTACAAGTGTGGGCAGTTGTTGTATGGAAGGTACTAATCTTTGTGAATTTAAATGTACAGCAACTGCTACTTGTTCATTTTTCTCAAAAGAGGAAATAGTATCAAACAAATTGACAAAATGAGGATGACAATCAAAAACAGAATTAGAATCAGAATTCAAGCATGCATCAATCTCAGAACAAGTAGTACATTTATTAAGTCCATCACAATATTCTGAATATTGAATTGCATCTATACATTCAACCATGTCAGTATCCATGTCTACACAAGCATCAGCAACTAAAAAGTCTATCATATTTACATACAACATTGAGTGTTCTTATGAAGGGTATTTCATGGCATCAAGAATGTTAAAATGAACAACATTACCACCAAATTCTATTGATAAAGTACCATCATGCACATTAATTATCATTTTAGCAGTTTTCAAAGTGGTCTACCTAGAATTAGCGGTGCATGTCCATGTATATTGTCATCCTTCATGTTTAGAACATAAAAGTTAGAAGGGAAAATTAAATCTTTTACCCTTATTAGAACATCTTTAAGTACTCTTCCAGGGTAGGCTATGCTTCTGTTTGCTAACTGAATCGCCACTCCCGTAGGCTTCAATTCTCTAATCTGCAAAAAGGAATACATAAACTTAGGCATCACATTAATGGAAGCTCCTAAATCTAACATAGCATTACTAAACTGCATATTCTCTATTGTGCAAGGAACTGTGAATATGCTAAGATCATTGCATTTAGTGGGTATAGCTGGTTGAATCAAAGCTAATACGTTTCTCCCTATGCTAACTTTCTCATTTCCTTTCAACTTCCTCTTATGTGTGCACAGCTCCTTAAGAAATTTTGCATATTTTGGAATCTATTTGATTACTTCTAAGATAGGGATATTTACTTCCACTTTTCTGAACGTCTCCATAATTTCCCTATCCAATTCAGCCTCTGTGATTTTCTTCAACTGTGTAATTCAATTAGGGAATGGAAAGGGTTCGATGTATGTGGAATTCTCTCCCTTTTCTATGGTGTTATTGCTTTAGATTGATGGGGACTGTTGTTCTCTGTCACTTTCTTTCTCTCATAGCACTTCTGTTGGAGGTGTGATAGACCCATTCACTTACTTACCACTCTTTAAAGTTATTGCCTTAACATTGCCCCTTAGGTTATTCACGAGTTGTGTAATGTCCGATTTTCGTTAAATGACCAAAACGAACGTGTTTTCAAAGTAAGTCCCTCTAAATGAATTATATAAGGGCCCAAAAAATTTGAGTGACATTCTAGACTCCTAAAAATAAGAATTCTAGGCTCAAATAGAAAGAAAAACGAAGCTAGAATGAAGAAACAATTTCTTATAGAAAACTTACGAAACATAATGGCATTTTCATAATTTTGAGAAAATTTTGGAATTCACACAAGAAGACTCTTTAAATGAAAGTTTTGAGTTCTCTAAGGTTCTCAAAGGCCCTAAAATCATAAGAAGCCCATGGACAGTTAAAACCCTTCTAGTGGACGTTTTTCAATATCTGTATACCTAAACTTTGACAGATTCATTCGGGAAAGTTTTAGCTCTAATTTGAGTGATTCCAAAGTATTTTACTAAATTGGGAACCTAGATTTTATAATGGAAAATATGGTTCTTAAAAAGGAGCTAAAACAAAGTAGAAATGAAAATATCAAAAATGAATGGCAAAACGGGAATTTTTGAAAAGTCATTTTTCCTCCACCTATATATATAAGGCACCCCACTCTCATTCACTTAGCCTCATATTTTTCTGCCCCAAACTAGAGGAGAAACCTTAGGAGAGTGGTGCACCAAGGGAAGAAGAAGAGGAGGAGAAATCAAGGCTTGAAGGCAAGGAATTTTGATAGTTTTTCATGCTTTCTTCCTTCCAGCCTCTTATCCTCCATTCTCTTTTATTTCCTATGATTATAATGAAGTTTATAAATCCATTTTAAGGGAGAAATTAAAGAGAAAATTCGGATTTGAAGAGAGGAGGCCAAAGAAGACAAGATTAAAGTGAAAAAATAAGGAAAAACAAGATAACTTCTTCTTCTATGGTTGCTACCCTTTGCTTCCCTTCACCTTATGGTTTGCCCTCTTAAGAAGCCATAGGAGGGCATGGCATTTAAGTAGAACCAAAGGTGATTCTTAGAAAAAAAGGTGTGGAGATTAAGAATATGCAAAGAGAATTAACAAATAACCATGGAAATTCAAGATGCAAAATCTAGGGTTTCAAGTGTTCCTTGCAAAATCTGATTTGATACCTTGATTTTTATGTTTAAATGAGATTTAAATGAGCTCCTAAGATTACTAGAAGTCTCCCCATGTGCTTCCTCCATCAAGAAAACAAACCAAAATCTAAGAAGACCAATTTGCTCCTTAGCCTCAGCCTAGATGGGTTTGTGTACCTAGGGATAGTTTTAATTTATTCTAAGCCCATTTTTGAGTCATATATGATGAGTGAATATGAGGGGAAGCCTTGGGAAAAATTTAGAAACCATAGAAAATGAGTTAGCCATATATGTTCTATAATATGACCTAAAGAAGCAACATATAGTTAGGCTCTTTATTTTGATTGTGTGATGACTCCAAGAGGCTTAAAATGAGTCAAGAATCATATTTGAAAGGAAAGAATAGAGCCTAGAATTTATTTGATGGGTGTTTCTTAATTAGGTGCATTTTTGGAACCGTAAAGGGGTTATAGGTTAAGCTAGAGTCTAAGCAAGTTGTATGGCCTTAGAATTAATTCCATGACCCTAATTCACTTTCATAAATTGTGTCTAGGCCAAGAGAAATTATTCTCACACCTTTATGTGTGTAAGGCAAAAGAAGGGAGAGGAAATTCAAGAGAAAAAGTGTGTTTACTTCCAAAGTAGCTCACTCCTCCTTCTCTCATGTATGATTGTATGCTTGGCTTGTCTTTGAATGTGTGTATGTATGTTTTAAGCCATGAAAAGTATTCTAGTATGATTTCATATGCCATGGTACCATGATGATCTATTATGTCTTCAAATGATGTTTGTTATGTTTGTTTGGTTTTGCTTGAGTGTGGTGAAGCCAAGAACCCTTAGCCATGATGAGGATGAGCTAAGTACCTTAAAATTGGTTGAGATAAAGTAAAGAGTCTCCCAAAAGTGAGGTTGACTCTCAAAAGTAAGGTTGAGTCCAAGAACCTCTTAAAGAATGGGTGAGGCAAGTCCAAAATCCATAAGTGAATGGGTGAGGCTAATCCACATACTTAGCAAGCTTATGTATGCTATATATGACTCTTTTAAATGCTAAGATTGCTTCTTAAATGTTTATGTCATGAAATATGCCATGCATGCATTTGTAAGATTAGTTTTGCATCTTTTATGTGTGATTGAAAGGGAGATGAGCTATTGGGATTCTTTGAATCTCATTTCCTCCTCTTCAATGTTCTAACATGCTAGGTAAACCAAGAGAACAAGGGAATGGAAGACAACCATATGAGAAATGAGAGCTTAACACTAAAGTGCATGGATTTGGCTACTTTAAGGCTTTATGAATGATAATTAATGTAATCTATTATTGTATAAGACCCATGACCTATTGGACATGTATAATTATGTTAATATGTGATGTATAAATAAGAGATTATGTTATGTGATCATTAGAATGTATATTGAGTATGTAATGGCAAATTTTGCTTCTTGAAAGTTTGATGCATTAGTGCATAAATGAAAGTGGAATGGCCAAATTGAAATGCATGAGGTTTGGGACCATTTGGGCAGTTCATACAAGTCATAATCATGCTTTTAGACTTGCCCAAGAGGTGCCAAACATCAAGGGAGATCATTTGGACACTTTGGTTTCCTATATGGAGCAAAAATTGACCATATTGGAAACCTATACCACTTTTTATCCAAATAAGCTCTTCTTGATCTGAGATTTGGCATGCAATTAGAACTTGTTGAGAGCTTTTAGGGAAGATAAGGTTTAGAATTTTTGGAGGTCTAGGAAATATTTGATAAATTTTCAAAGATAGGAAAAATTTTGATTTTGGTCATGTTACTGTTCATACTGGTCTGAAAATGATTTTTGTCACTCAGGGGTCAAATGATGTCCAATTGCCATAAAATTTTATAGGGAGAAACTAGACACTTCCAGTGACTTGTGTCATTTGGATGTCTAGAGATGGAGATATGAATTTTTAAAGTTTTTGTCTAGTATCAGGTGCTCAAACTGATCTCAGGTACTATTTGATTAGGTTTCGAGGTCTGGACGTGCCTGAAGTAGTCTAGAGTTATTTTTTCTCTCTATCTAATATCTGTAGCTTTCTAGAGTGATATCATTTGCATGGATTGGATTTTTTATAATTAATTAGACATTTTTGAAGTTTGTAGTAGAAAGTTATGATAGTACCAGTAGCCAACCAGACCTCTACACCTTTTCGAATGTCAAACATCTTCCGTGTTGGGTTTCATGGTCTGGACATATTTTTAGCATAAAGTAGACATGTGTAGCTTTCCAAAATGGTAAAGAATGTATGATTTCAAGTTTTTTAGAATTAGTTATGATGTTCCAAAATTTGTGACAAAATAGGGAGAATTCTAGCTGAAAATGTAACTATGTATTTATGCTTCCCTTTGCCTTTCACGAGTTGTACACCACTTTTGGTGATGGAAATGAGTTGTATCTATGTAATTAAATATGAGAGTGTGATACATGAGCTCACATGATCCACAGGACACCGAATAAAATTTTATACGTAACGCAACGCTAAGAAATTCATTATTTTTATTACCTTTTTCTCGCTCCTTCATGAGATGCATGATGTGAAGCATGAGAATAGCATAAGTTAGGGAATTATGGTGTTACAAGCTATGAGGGTAATTAGCCATAACCTTGTCTTCTCAACTCATTTATATTTATTGCAAGTTGGCCAATCTGGGTCTCTAAACTCTAGATTGTTATCCTTGTTTGCTGTTGGAATTGGTTATATTTGTTGCCAACTGCTTTACTATATCTTCTAGACTTGGTTCTGACTTGTTCATCTGTTGCATAAGTTGCCTCATAGGCTGTTAATTGTTTAGGTCAAGGACATTGAATTTCTATTGCTCATATTATTGGTTAGACCCACTACCATATCTCAAATTTGGATGATCTCTCCATCTAAAATTGTATATTGCTACATAAGGGTTGTATCTATTTTATTGTTGCTATAAAGGTCTACCAAGAAAGATGCTAGCATATGATTCTGCATTATCTTGTAATCGGGGACACTAATCTATAGCATGTGTGGTTAATGAACAAATGCCACACAGAGGTGTAGGGAGTTATTGAGGTTGTCTTTGCCTAAGTGCTAACTATCTGACCATGGAGTTATTGCCAACTGCTTCACTATATCTTCTAGACTTAGTTCTGACTTGTTCATCTATTGCATGGGTTGTCTCATAGGATGTTGATTATTTAGGCCAGGGATATTAAATTTTTATTGTTGCTATTGTTGGTTAGACCCACTACCATATCTCAAATTCAGATAATCTCTCCATCTAGAATTGTATGTTGTTGCATAAAGGTCATATCTATTTTATTGCTGTTGTAAACGTCTACCAAGGAAGATGCCAGCACATGATTCTATATTATCTTATAATTGGAGACACTGATCTATGGCATATGTGGTTAATGAACAAATGCCACACAGAGGTGCAGGGAGTTTTGAGGTTGTCCTTGCCCGAGTGCTAGCTGTCCGACCATGGAAGCCAACTCTTTAAGTTTATTTTCTATTCTTTGTTGATCCATATGAGTGGCATAGATTTTGTCGACACCTTTGGTTGGTGTGTTTATTCTGGTGTCGAATTATTGTGTATTATGTGCCATATTCACAATGAGGTCTTGGGTTGCAATTGGGGTTTTATTAACTAATGCTCTTCCTGCAACTACATCAAACATACTTCTTTCCCTGGGTAGCAAGCCTTCATAAAAGTACTAAATTAGAAGTTGGTCACTGATATGATGGTGAGGATAGCTTACACATAGTTTCTTAAACCTTTCCCAACACTCATACAATGTTTCTCTGTTCATCTATCTAATACCACTATTCTCTTTTTGGATGGCAACAGTTCTTAAGGTAGGGAAGAATTTCTCTAGAAATATCCTCTTTAATTCATTCCAATAAGTGATGACTTAAGGTTAAAGATAATAAAGCCAATCTTTGGCTAGCCCATCTAGTGAGAAAGAAAACGCTCTAAGCTTAATGTGCTCTTTTGAAACTCCTTGTGGCTTCATGATGGAACAAACCACATGAAATTCCTTGAGATGTTTATGTGGATCCTCACCTATGTAACATCCAGTTTTCTGAAAACAAAAGAAAATGTGAGAAACGTAACGTACGGTTTCTCCATAAACGAATGAAATTCACTGGATACAAAAAGAAGTCCTCTAAGATGATGTAGTTAAGGTCCTAAAAATTTGAAAAGCATTCTAGACTTCTAAAAATGAGAATCCCAGGCTTAGATGGAAAGAAAAATTGAGCTAGAATAAAAAAATAATTTCTTACAAAAAGCTTACAAAAAGTAATGGCATTTTTGTAATTTTGAGCAAATTCTGGAATTCACACAAGAGAGCTTTTTAAATGAAATTTTTGAGTCCTCAGGGTTCTCAGAGGGCCTAAAAACCATGGGAAGGCTCGAGACAACTAAAGCTCCTCCCGTGGACGTTTTTCAATGTCGATATGCCTGAACTTTGACAGATTCATTCGGGAAGGTTTTAGCTCCAATTTGAGTGATTCCAAAAGCATTTTACTAAATTGGGAACCTAAATTTTATAATGGAAAATGCGGTTCTAAAAAAGGAGCTAAAATGAAGAAGAAACAAAAATGCCAAGAACGAAGGGTAAAATGAGAATTTTTGAAAAGTGTAACTTTCTCCCACCTATATATATGATGCACCCTTCTTCTCCCCTCATGTTGCATAACCAAGTTCTGCCCAAAATCATAGGAAAACCCTAGGGAGAGTGGCACACAAGAGGAAGGCAAAGAGGAGGAGAAATCAAAGGCTTAAGGTATGGAAATTTAGTAGTTTTTTATGCTCTTTCTCTTCCAAACCTCTTCTCCTTCATTCTCCTTTATTTTCTATGATTATAATAAAGTATATCGATCTTTTTTAAAGGAGAAATTGAGGAAAAAATTCGGATTTGAATAGAGGAGCTCAAAAAACACAAGATTCAAGTGAGAAAAGCCATAAAAACAAGGTATTTTCTTCTTCCATGGTTGCTACCCTTTGCTCCCCTTCTCCACCATTTCGCCCCACTTGAGAAGACTTAAGAGGAGTTGATTTTTAGGCAGAACCAAGGGTGATTCTAAGGAAAAAGGGTGTGGAGATTAAGAATATACAAAGAGAATAAACAAAAAACCATTAGATTTCAAGATGTAAATTCTAGGGTTTCAAGTACACCTTATAAAATTTGATTTTGTATGATGATTCATAGGTTTAATTAAGAGTTTAAATGAACTCCCAAGATCCATAAGAGGCTCTTCACATGCATCTCCCTTTGAGAAAATAAAGAAAGCTCCAATAAGGCCAAAATTGCCCTATGTCTCGACCAAAAGGGGTTTTCCTAACTAGGGAGAGTTTTAAATTCTTCTAAACCCATTCTTGAGTCATATATGATGAATTAAAATGAGGGGAGGCCTTGGAAAAAATTTAGAACTCATAGAAAGTGAGTTAGTGCTTTAGGTTCCATATTATGACCTAAAGAAACAACATGTAGTTAGACTCTTTGTTTTAATTGTGTGATGACTCAAAGAGGCTTAAAAGGAGTCAAGAATCATATTTGAAAGGAAAGAATGGAGCTTAGAAATTAATTGAGGGGTGTTGCTTCATTAGGTGCATTTATGGACCATAATGGGGTTTATAAAACAATCTAGTGTCTAAGCAAGTTGTGTGGCCTTAGAATTTGTTTCCTGAACCTAATTGGCTTCCATAAATTGTGTCTAGGCTAAAATAAAGCATCTCCACAAGTTTTTGTGTGTGTGGCCGAAAAGAGGAGCTTAAATCCAAAGAGAAAAGTGTGTGATTGTATATAAGGTAGCTCTCTCCACCTTCTTTCATGCATGAATGTATGCTTAGCTTATCTTAGAATGTGTGTATGTGTATTTTTAAGTCATGAAAAGTATGATAGCATGATTTCATATGCCATGGTTTTATGATGACATATTATGTTTTATATGATATTTTTTATGTGTGCTTGGGTTTGCTTGAGTGTGGTGGGGCCAAGAACCCTTAGCCATGGTGAGGATGAGCTAAGAACCCTTGAGATTGGTTGAGACAAAGTAGTCTCCCAAAAGCAAGATGGGCTCCCAAGAGTATGGTTGAATCCAAGAATCTCTTAAAGAATGGGTGAGGCAAGTCTAATATCCACAAGAAATTGGGTGAAACTAATCCCCTTTCTTGGCAAGCCTTTGTATGCTATGTATGACATTCTCAAATAATGAAAATGCTTCTTGAATGTTTACACATGTCAACATGACCATGCAATTATGAGACTTGTTTGCATCCATTATGTATGATTGAATGGAAGATGAGCTATTGAGGTTCTTTGAATCTCATTCCCTCTTCTCCAATGATCTAACATGCTAGGTGGACCAAGTGGACAAGGTAATGGAAGCCAACCACTTTGAGGATGAGAGGATGACAACATAATGCAAAGTTTTAGTTCTTTAAAGCCATACTCATGTTCAATTATGTAACCTATGCTTGTATATGGTCTATGACCTTTGGAACATATGTAATTATGATAATATATGATGTAGAAATGAAAGAATGTGTTGTGTGAATGATAGAATGTAAATTGAGTATGTATGGACAATGTAGCTTCATGAATGGTATTATGGAATTAAGCATATGTGTGGATGAAATGGCAAAAATGAGATGCATAGAGTTTGGGACCATTTGGGCAGCCTACACAAGTCCTAATTATACTTTTACACTTGCCCAAGAGGTGCCAAACCCTAAGAAAAACCATTTGGACAATTTGGTATCCTATATGAAGCCGAATTTGACCATAATGGAACCCTATATCACTTTTTAGCTAAATGAGCTCTTATTACTTTGAAATTTGTCATGTAATTAGAGCTTGTTGAGAGTTTTTTGGAAAGCTAAAGAACATAATTTTTAGAAGTCTACAGAATATTTGATGAATTTCCAAAGTTGAAAAATTTTCTGGTTTTGGTCATGTCATTGTTCATACTGGTCCAAAAATAAAATCTGTCAAACAGAGCACAAATGATGTTCAATTGTCACGAAATTTTATACATAGAAACTAGAAATCCCAAGTGAATTGTTACAAATAGTCACCTCATTTTGAGGTCTAGAGAGGGAGATATGAATTTTTAAAGATTCTATCCAGTATCAGGAGCGTCACCTGACCTCAGTTATTGTTCTATTGAATTTCGAGGTCTAGACGTGCCTAAGCTATTTTGGAGTTATTCTTTTCCTCTAGCTAACATCCACATCTTCCAATATTGGTATCATTTGCATGGATTATATTTTTTTGGAATTAATTAGATATTTTCAAATTTTGCTGTAGAAATTTGTGACAGCACCAGTGAGTAGTTTGACCTTTGGACCATTTCAGATGTCAAACATCCTCTGTGATGGATGTTATGGTCTGAACATATTTTTAGTATGAATTCAACATTCGTAGCTTTCTAGAATGGCCAAGAATGCATGATTTTTATTTTTTTAGAATTAGTTATGAATTTTCAAATTTTAGTCAGAAAAGAGCCAAATTCTAGCCGAAAATATGCATGAATATTTTGAGCTTTCCTTTGAGTTCCATGAGTTGTAGGAGACATTTTATGGTGTAAATAAGTTGTATTCATGAATTAAATATGGGAATGTGATGTATGAGCTCACATGGCCCACGTGACACCAAATGGAATTTTTATACACGGCGCAACATAAGAAAATGTATTATTTTAATAGATTTTTTTTACTTCCTTCATGGAATTGATGATGTAAAGCATGGGGATGTGTTAAAAATAAGCTAGAAATATAAGGTGTTACAACCTGCAAGACCATGGAACTTTGAAAGTAAATGTGTTAATCCATATTTAAGTTCAAAAGTAGCATCAAGTTCAGGATATTAAATACAAAGTGGTTGGTAATTAATATCGGGTGCAGCTAATTCTCTAAGAGTTCTATCATTATTACCAACCATATTTACTACTTCATAATCAAAATCTAAATCCAAATTCAAATTCAATTCACAATTATTTTGTGTGTTATTTATCATATTAGAAACTAACTCAGTAACTATAACTTCTTTAATTTTACGGTTTCTAAGTTGTTTATGAAAACTTCTAGTAATCTCTAGATCAAACTCAATCAAATCTCTATTAGAGGATCTTGTGATACACAAAGAATGAATTAAAATGAAAGAAAAAACCCAAAAATTACCAAGAATAATCAAAATAAATTCAAAAAAATTAGAAAAATTACAAAAAATCAAAGCAAAAAATACTAAAATTTTGAAAAAGTGGTCTAAATGATAGAATATGGCCAAAAAGTGACTTAGCATGTAGCTTTGCTACAAATTTTGATTTCTCACAACACCTAAAACTCATATACCAAGTTTTAACTCAATTGGAGTTAGTCACCCTTATACTAGTATTGCTCAAAACAGTCGCAAAATATCAAAAGACACCAAAAATTAACCACAAACACTAGGTAAAGATGGTAAAATCAAAATTAAAACTAAGGAATTTCCTATTCTAAATGATTATAATTAGTTCGCTCGCTGACAACGGCACCAAAATCTTGGTAAATAAATTTATGTTCTCTTACAGTTGTTAAACTGGGCAAGATTAGTGATTTTCACTAGTATGCCTACCAAGTCATCTCCCATAAAGCTTGTAATGCCCGGTACGTTGTACAATCACTGGAACGGGCCGGTTTGAAAAGCAAGTCCCCTAAGATGAGTGATTCAAAATCAAGTAAAATTTGAATAAAATTTTAAATAATAAAAAATGAGAATTTGAGCCTTGAGTTACCCAAAAACTGGGGTCAGAGTAATTCGAAAAATTTGCCGAAAGGCCAGTGACATTTTCGTAAATAAGTGTAATTTTGGAAAAACACCTAGGAGAGCTTTTTAAATAAAAATTTTGAGTTGCCCAGGGTTCTCAGAGGCTCCAAAAATCATAGGAAGCCCCAGGACTGATAAAGCCCCTCCGGTGTACTCTTTTCGATGTCGGTTGATCCAAACTTTGATCGATTCATTTGAAAAGATTTTAGCTCTGATTTGAGTGATTCCAAAGGCATTTTATTAAATTGGAAACCTAAATTTTATAATGGAAAATACAGTCCTCAAAGGAGCTAAAATGAAGCCAAAACAAAATTGCCATTACGAAAGGGCAAAATTAGAATTTATGGTTTCTTGAATGTTCTAAAGAGTTCCACACTTTTATCCCTTCTTCTCCTCTTTAATGATCACAACCCATTCTGTCCAAAATACAGAAAATCTTCAGCTCTCTTAGGCACACCAAAGGGAGGAGAAAAAGAGGAAGAAAGCCAAGGAGAAACTAGGTAATTTCATGAAATTGTTTGCTCCATCTTCCTCCAATCTTGTTCTCCTCTCTTCCTCCTTTCTTTCCATGGATTTTTTGAATGATTTAGTTCTGTTTTTGACCCAGACCTAAGGGGAGAATTTTGAATTTTCTAAGGAAAAGAGAATGAAGGAGAAAGACACTTGAAAGCTCACTTGAACCCTAGGTAATCTTTGCTTTTTGTTGCATCTTCTCTTCCCCTTCCCTTTGTGTGTATTTCAGCCAAGAATAGAACCAAAGGAGGGGAGGATGTTATGTCCAAATACAAGGAGAGAACAAGGGCTTTAGGCCATGGGGAGATGGAATATAGCAAGAAATTCCAAGAAAAACCAATAGAAAACAAGTTAGAAAAGTGTAATATTTTTTAGGGTTTTACAAAATCTAATTTTGTGTGAATGTTTCCTTGGCTATTTGAATGTTTCCTTGAGCTCCTAAGACCTTTAGAAAGCCTCCCAAGCGGCTCTCCCATCAAGAAAAAATCACAAAGTCCATGTGTGATGACCCTAACTTCTAATCATTTTAATTAAAGTTAAACACGTGATTAATAACCATAAAGTAGGGTTACGTGGCATTAAGACTAATTACATTATGGAAATATGGGGAAAATTGAACCTTAATATTATTAGAGTCATCAACCACATAATTACAAACACTTACGTACCTCAGGGGAAACCAAATATTCATTTATGAGCCTTAATTCTACTACCTAACATTTCCAATTCATCTTTATCTTCTATTAATGTTTCTAAATCATCCCTTGAGATTACCATATGAAAAACTAAGATTTTCTAGTCACTATAAGGGTTTCAGAACATTCACCGCGGCCAATTTATCCTTAGCTACAGCCAATTCCTCTCGGCTTCATGTAACACCATACTTCTAGGACTCAATTCATACAATTTCCATGCCTCATCTTATATTTATTCTATGGAAACAATATAGTGGCATATGGAGTTATGAATAAAAATACATTTCTCTACAGGTAAAATTTTTCTTTCGGAGTCCCGTAGGCCATATGAAAGCATCTATCACTTTCTCATACTTAAACACATGAATATAACTCATTTCCATCATCAAATTTGGCCTACAACTCGTGGAAAGCAAAGGAGCATATGAAATCCATGTTTGCATTTTCGGCCAGGATTTTCTCTTTTCTGTCACAAACTTTGGAAAATCATAACTAAATATATCAAAAACATGAAATCTTGGTCATTATGGAAACCTTAGGATGTCTAATTCACACTAAAAATACGACCAGGTCATAAAATTCATCACACAGGACGTTTGACATCCAAGAAGCTACAGAGTCGCTGGCCGCCTGGGCTGTTGTTCAGTTTACTGATACAAAGTTCTGAAATTCATAACTAATTTTAGAAAAATTGAAATCACACAAATTCGGTCATTCTGGAAAGCTACAAATGTTATCTTGATATTAAAAATAATTATAGAATGAAACAGATACATTTAGTCAGCTGGACCCCATGGAACAGTAACCAAACTCATGGGGCGCTACTGATACTGACAGTTAACTTCAAACATACATAACTCATTGCTCAGACCTCCAAATGAGGTGATCTCTGTGGCCACAGAAAGCTTATGACCTCTAGTCTATCCATGTAAAATTTCATAAGCATTGGACACCATTTGGCCATCGGGTGACATAGAATTCAAAACTGCCAGTATGAACAGTACCCATACCAGAATCCATGAAAAATCCCAACTTTCAAAATTCATCAAATATTCTCTAGGTCTCCGAAAATTATGATCTTTAGCTTCCCAAAAATCTCTTAATAAGACCTAATTTCATGCCAAGTTTCAAGGAAAGACTAACCTATTTGGCCAAAAAGTGACATAGGGTTCCATTATGGTCAAATTTAGCTCCATATGAGGTACCAAATTTGCCAAATGGCCTTTCCTTGGTTGTGGCACCTTTTGGGCAAGTCTAAAAGCACATTTGAGACTTGTGCAAGCTGCCCAAATGGTCCCAAACCTCATGCTTTTCATTTTGGCTATTCAACCCATACTTATGCATACATTCATCAAAGTTCCATATTACACACTTTGGCCTTACATACGCAAAATAAGTGCTATAGGTCATACATCTAAACATCACATAATAGTATATTTATACATGTCTTATGGTTCATGGTACATATATAATATCATATACATTATGAACTATCATTATGGTTCCAAAATGGATAAAATAACACATAGGCTTGTCAATCCTTGCTCTTCATGGTTGTTGGCTCCCTGCACCATAAGTACTTGGTCCACCTAGCATGTAAGATCATTGGAGAGGAGGGGATGAGATTCAAAGAATCCCAATAGCTCATCTCCCATTCAATCACACATAATATGTGCAAAGCAAGCTTTACAAATGCATGCATGGAGGAAATAAAAGCCATGGACATTTTAAAGCAAACTTGGCATGTGAACAACTCATACAAATCATTCAAGAGCTCACCAAGTGTTTGGATTGGTCTCACACTTCTCCTCATGGACTTTGGACTTGCCTCACCCATTCTTGAGCACTTTGGACTCAACCATACTCTTGGGAGCCCACTTTGCTTTTAGGAGACTCTTTGCTTTGTCTCAACCAAGCTCGAGGGTTCTTGGCTCATCCTCACCCAAGGGAAGAGTTCTTGGCCTCTCCACACTCAAGCAAACTCATACAAACATCATGCACTCATTAGAAAACATAACATGGCATCAAGGATCATAGCATATAAAGGAATGCTAGCATACTTTTTATAGCTTGAAATTATACACACACATATTCTAAAACAAGCTAAACACACATCCATGCATGAAAGAAGATGGAGAGAGCTACCTTGCACAATTTCACACACTTTTTCCTTAGCTTTCAAGCCTCCTCTTTCGGTCACACACCCACAATTAGGTGGAGATGGTTTCTCTTGGCCTAGATACAATTTATGGTAGCCAATTAGGTTCATGAAACACATTTTAAGGCTACATAACTTGATGAACCACTAGATTACTCTATAGACCTCATTATGGTCCATAATTACACCTAATGAAGCAACACTCCTCAAACAATTTCTAGGCTCCATTATTTCCTCTCAAATATGATTCTTGACTCCTTTTAAGCCTCTTGGAGTCATCACACAATTAAAACAAAGAGCCTAACATCATGTTGCTTTATTAGGTCATAATATGGAACCTAAGGCACCAAATCACTTTCCATGAGTTTTAAAATTTTTTCAAGGCTTCCCTTCATCTTCATTCATCAAATATGACTCAAGGATGGCCTTAGAAAATTTTAAAACTCCCCCCCTCCACCTACACAAACTAGCCTAGGCCTAGACTATGCCTTCCATTGGGCTTCTTGGAGTTGTCTTCGTTTTCTTGAAGGAGGAAGCTTGTGGGGAGTATCTTAAGTGTCTCAAGAACTCATTTAAACTCCTACTTAGACCTAGGAATCATCATACAAATTCATAAATTGGAAGGTGCACTTAAAACCCTAGGTTTTGCATCTTGAAATCTAATGGTTATTTTGTTATTTTCTTTGCATATTCTTATTCCTCTCCATCAAATACCTAAGAATCATGCTTGGTTGGGCTTGGAAATCAGATCCTCCTAGGGTTCTTGGTCTAGGTCAAAATGGAGAAGAAGTGGGGTGAAAGGTATCAACCATAGGATGCATTTTTACCTTGTTTCCTTGCTTAGTTTGGCTTGAATCTTGATTTCTCCAAGCTCCTCTCTTCAAATCCGAACTTTCCCTTGAATATCTCCCTTGAATCAGATTTATAAACCTCATTTTAATCCAAGGAAAGAAAGGAGAATGAAGGAGAGGTGGTGGAGGTGGAGAAAAGCAAGGAAAATTACCATGAAAACATACCTTAAGCTTGGCTTTCTTCCTCCTTGTTCTTCCTCTCTTGGGCGCCTCTCCCTTAGGGTTCTTCTTCTGATTTGGGGCTGGAAAATCTGAAGTGAAATGAGGGCAAGTGTGAGGCGCCACCTATATATAGCTATGGTAAAAGGACTTTTTCAAAAATTCCCATTTTGCCCTTCATACTTTGCATTTTTATTTCTCCTTCGTTTTAGCTTCTTTTTGAGAATTGTCTCTTCCATTACAAAATTTAAGTCCTCAATTGAGTAAAATGCCTTTGGAATCACTCAAATTGGAGCTGAAACCTTCCCGAACGGATTCGTCAAAGTTCGGGCACACCGACGTTGGAAAACATCCACCGGAGGGGATTTAACTGTCCCGGGGCTTCCCATGGTTTTTAGGGCCTCTGAGAACCCCGGAGAACTCAAAACTTTCATTTAAAAAGCCCTCCTATGTGAATTCCAAAAATTACTCAAAATTACGAAAATGCCATTACTCTTCGTAGGCTTTTCGTGAGAAATTGTTTCTTCATTCTAGCTCCGTTTTTCTTTCCGACTGAGCCTGGGATTCTCATATTTAAGAGTCTAGAATGCTTCCCAAATTTTTTGGGACCTTAACTCCATCATCTCGGGGGACTTCCTTTTATATCCGGTAAGTTTCATTCGTTAACGGAGAAACTATACGTTACATTTCTCACGTTTTCTCTGGTTTTCAGGGAGCTGGATGTTACACTTCACCCCTAGCATCGTTACTAATTTTGTCGCGGCCAACCTACATGGCTCCGCAATAAAGAAGCCTCCTGGAACTTCCCTCGCTCACCTCTCGTCATTGGCCGCGGCCAATACCTCCTTTCGTTACGGCCAATTCCTCTCTGGAATGCTTGGCTCATTTTCACAAAATTTTATCGCGGCCAATTCCCCACTTCACCGTGGTGAATTTCCCTCTAGACGATTCCCAGTTTAGCCTCTCATATTTTGTCACGGCTAATTTCACATTAGCCGCAGTGAATTGCTCTCTGCTACTCTTCCCTGGGAAACTTCGCCATTATTGGTCGCGGCTAACAATAATTTGGCCGTAGCCAAATGCCCTCTGATCCTACTACTCTTAAGACCTTGCCTCATACTCTCCACTCTCTATCTAGGAACTCTCTAGGGCCACTCTCTCACTTGTTATGAGGTTCTAATAGCATTTATCTACTAAATTCCCTAGCCATTAGATCATTACCCATCCCATAATTAAAGATGGATTCTCCCACTCATTCATTGGTCTTATATCAATAGATTTATAAATTTCTCACAATGGTCATTCAATCATACTTTCATTGGGTATTTCATGCATCAATAGTTCAAGTCTACAATCAATATATCATAAGATTACATTACTCAAACAATCAGTTATATCATAGATTCACCAGCCAAGATAAGTGTCAAAGTTCATACATCCATCAACAGCTAATATGAAGCTTATTTCTCAATGGTTACATTCTATGTTAACAAAATACAAAGTCCTACACTTGGCAATACAGATACATGATGATGCTATACAAAGGTTAACAAAAATTAGCATCTACTCTATTCTACTCCGATCAAGTGTAGCTCCCCACACCAGGCCTCAGCTCATGGATGTTCATCCACTTGCTTGCCCTTATCCTTACTCGAAGAACCTTCACCTAAAATGTTTAATCCCATAAAACGGGGTGAGATACGAATCTCAATAACCAAAGCAATTCCATCATATATTCCAGTTTAATTAGCATACATGCATAATTTCACATAAGTATCAGCAAAATACCAGTCATCTCAATAAATGAAACAATTAGGCTATCATGATTACTATCCCATACTAGCAATCATATTTCCATATGTTAAAGGCCATTAACACTGGGAGAGGCCCATCCACGGCACCTACTCCCCATTGAGCACAACCAGGGCTCAATGCATCTGGGGTTTGATCACAACCTGGTGCCCGATCAAAGCACATGCATGGGTGGCAGCTGCACCACAACTCCACCATGGACTTACAAGGTCCAATCACAATATAATGATAGCCAACCAATTCATTCAACATTTCAAATCATTCATGTACAGCAAAATATGAAATTAAAGTAGATATATACATGGAATTAATATAAACCCGGTTATCTCACTTGTAGACAATTGCAACAGCCACCAATGGTACAAAATATTCCTATAACCATAGCATCAGAGAATTACTACTCTAATTCATTATTAACAGTTGTAACAAGTACCTAAAGAATTTAAAATGCTAATGACTATCTAGGGATCACTTACCCAGCCACTACAAGTCCCAAATTCGGATTAATGTGTCCTCTACCAGAAACCTCAATGTTTCACCCAAAATCCTAAGCAAATTCGTACAAAATTAATACCCATACTATAATCAAGTCATTAGGGTCTCAAATCAGCAAAATTACCTCAAAGAGAAGAGTTCATACCTATCTAATGACAGCCCTAATCTCAACCTACGAATTTTACCAAGAAAATCCCAAACAACCACATTTCATATTTTTGGGTATGGTGAAAATACTCCAAATGAAAAACTAATTGGGCTAAATTAAAGAGAAAGAGAAGGGAATTAAGTTATATAATTATTACCTTAGTCGATTTTGAGCTTAGAAGTGGGAAAATGTGGAAATATGCCAAGAACCCTAGTGCCTCCTTTGGACCTCTGAATTTTGAGATGTGTTTTTGTGTTTTAACAAATGGGGAAGAGGTTGAGTATTTAGGTTTAAGTTGGGTCTAAGATGGGTCATGAGTTGCTCCAAGGTCCAACTCCATTTGGGCTTCAAGTTTTTGCTTTGTTGGGCCAGTTCTTATGTATTGGGTTGCTAAAATTCCATTAGGCCAAAACAAGTTTTAAGAGCTCAAAGGTTTTGGGTCTGCACAAGGGTTATTAGGCCAATTATAAGAGCCAATACAAGGTGGATCTTGGGCCTCTATCACATTGAATTATATTGGGCCTGCACCTAGCTCATTAGGCTCTCATTAGCCTCTTGTCATGATCTCTTACATTAACTTGGGCCTAGATGAAATTTCTCTCCCAATTAAATCTCAAACCCATATTAATAATTTATCTTTCCAAAATTTTCATTTACTTAACTTACCCGATTATTCCATATTAATCATTCCTAATTAACCTAATCCATAATTAACATCTTAATTAATTTTTGGAGTGTTACACCATGAACCTCCATTATGGTGCATATTTCAGCCAAGCTAGGTTCATTAGGCTAGGGGATGTTTTAATTTGTTCTACCCTTGGTTTGGGACTTTATATGATGTTAGAAGATGGGAGAAACCATTAGGAAAAATTTAGAAGCCTTAGGTTGCGAGATGAGGTAATGGCTTCTATAATGTAACCTTATGAAGCAACATGGATCTAAGTTTGTGAAAGTGAGTGTGTGATGGCTTCAAGGACCTTAAATGAGGTCAAGAGGTCTAAATATGGCAAGAGAATGGAACCAAGAATGTTAATTATGGTTGTTGCTTTATTAGGTCCTTAATAGAACTATATTGTGACAAATAGAACAAAGTGTAGTCTTAAGAGTGAGTTAGATGTCATAACTTGTTCCAAGAGTATAATTAAGTGTTGTTTATTGTGAATAGGCCAAGGAAATCCAACCCCACCTCCTTGTGTTTGTGGGACCGAAAAGGAGAAGAAACAAGCAAAGTAAAGCTTGAATTTGCACCAAGGTAGCTCTCCACCTTTTCTTGTTGCATTTTCTTGTTGCATAGGTGTCATTGTGTGCTTGTGTGTATGTTTATATGTTTGAGACATGCCACTTGATGCTATATTGCTATTTTGATACCAATATGCTTTCTTGAATGTCTTTGAATGGTGAAAATGGCTCATAAAAGTTAGGTAGTGCCAAAAGTCCCTTAATGTGGGTGAGGAGATGCCAAAAGTCTCATGGCATGGGTGAGACAAGGCCAAAAGTCCCTTGGATGGGTGGGGCTAAGTCAAAAGTCCCAAGAACTAAGAGTGAGGCAATCCAAAAGTCTTAGAAATGGGGTGAGGCCAAACCAAAAGTCCCTAGAGCTCATTCTTGTGCTTGACGTGAGTTTGTGACACAAAAATATGCAAGATGAATGCTTCATAGATTGATTGATTACATACTTGTACCTTTGACATGTTGTATGCTTTGAAAATGTGCTTGAATAGGTGTATGAGCTATTGAGATTCAATGAATCTCACCCCCTCCTTTCTCTCATCTCATATGATCTAGGTGGAGTCCAAGATCCAAAGGATGGAAGCCAAGGAGCTTAAATCTCTATCTCTTAGCAAATCTTCCCATTTTTGATGTACTATGATGTCTAGAATGTCAAAGTAGATATGTTAATGTTATTTTTGGGCCATGACACTTTGAACAAGTGTAAAACTATGTAAAGTTAGTGTATGTATCAAGAAGAGAGTTTATTGAATAGAATTGTGTATTTTAACGACTTGGGAGCCCACTTGTGTATGTATGTTTATGGAAGTGACATGGTGAATTTGAGTTGCATGAGGGTTCAGACCTTATGAGAGACTTATTTATGCTATATTATGCTTTCTAAGTTGCTCAAATGTGTGTGGAACAATGGATGGCTTATTTGAACTAAATTTTCCTCTTGTTAGGATCAAAATTGCCATATAATTATTTTGCATGCAAGTAGATCTTGCCTAGAGCTTTTTGGGAAGCTAAAGATCAGGTCATTTGGAGGTCTATGGAATTTCCTATGATTTTTCAAAGTTGGTATTAGAATTTTGGATTTGCACCAGTACTGTTCATTTGGTCAGTTGTGAATTTGTGTCATCCGAAAGACAAACGT